>JAWWQZ010000286.1:0-71270 GCA_033815515.1 Cryptocheilus praepositus
CGAACTGCACCGTAGAAACGATAAAACAGCTCCTCCGTGCTGTTTTCATACCGAGTCACCGTCCACTGGGCTCAGCGAGAAAACGCGATTTCGGCGCTTCTGAGGGCCGAAAACGCGATATCGGCCGATTTGCGATCTGTCAGCAGATTCGGTTTCTGGGCAGTTTACATGTCGAACTGCACGGTAGAAACGATAAAACAGCTCCTCCGTGCAGTTTTCATACCGAGTCACCGTCCACTGGGCTCAGCGAGAAAACGCGATTTCGGCGCTTCTGAGGGCCGAAAACGCGATATCGGCCGATTTGCGATCTGTCAGCAGATTCGGTTTCTGGGCAGTTTACATGTCGAACTGCACGGTAGAAACGATAAAACAGCTCCTCCGTGCAGTTTTCATACCGAGTCACCGTCCACTGGGCTCAGCGAGAAAACGCCGATTTTCGATCTGTCAGCAGATTCGGTTTCTGGGCAGTTTACATGTCGAACTGCACGGTAGAAACGATAAAACAGCTCCTCCGTGCAGTTTTCATACCGAGTCACCGTCCACTGGGCTCAGCGAGAAAACGCGATTTCGGCGCTTCTGAGGGCCGAAAACGCGATATCGGCCGATTTGCGATCTGTCAGCAGATTCGTTTTCTGGGCAGTTTACATGTCGAACTGCACCGTAGAAACGATAAAACAGCTCCTCCGTGCTGTTTTCATTGTCGAACTGCACGGTAGAAACGATAAAACAGCTCCTCCGTGCAGTTTTCATACCGAGTCACCGTCCACTGGGCTCAGCGAGAAAACGCGATTTCGGCGCTTCTGAGGGCCGAAAACGCGATATCGGCCGATTTTCGATCTGTCAGCAGATTCGGTTTCTGGGCAGTTTACATGTCGAACTGCACGGTAGAAACGATAAAACAGCTCCTCCGTGCAGTTTTCATACCGAGTCACCGTCCACTGGGCTCAGCGAGAAAACGCGATTTCGGCGCTTCTGAGGGCCGAAAACGCGATATCGGCCGATTTTCGATCTGTCAGCAGATTCGGTTTCTGGGCAGTTTACATGTCGAACTGCACGGTAGAAACGATAAAACAGCTCCTCCGTGCAGTTTTCATACCGAGTCACCGTCCACTGGGCTCAGCGAGAAAACGCGATTTCGGCGCTTCTGAGGGCCGAAAACGCGATATCGGCCGATTTTCGATCTGTCAGCAGATTCGGTTTCTGGGCAGTTTACATGTCGAACTGCACGGTAGAAACGATAAAACAGCTCCTCCGTGCAGTTTTCATACCGAGTCACCGTCCACTGGGCTCAGCGAGAAAACGCGATTTCGGCGCTTCTGAGGGCCGAAAACGCGATATCGGCCGATTTTCGATCTGTCAGCAGATTCGGTTTCTGGGCAGTTTACATGTCGAACTGCACGGTAGAAACGATAAAACAGCTCCTCCGTGCAGTTTTCATACCGAGTCACCGTCCACTGGGCTCAGCGAGAAAACGCGATTTCGGCGCTTCTGAGGGCCGAAAACGCGATATCGGCCGATTTTCGATCTGTCAGCAGATTCGGTTTCTGGGCAGTTTACATGTCGAACTGCACGGTAGAAACGATAAAACAGCTCCTCCGTGCAGTTTTCATACCGAGTCACCGTCCACTGGGCTCAGCGAGAAAACGCGATTTCGGCGCTTCTGAGGGCCGAAAACGCGATATCGGCCGATTTTCGATCTGTCAGCAGATTCGGTTTCTGGGCAGTTTACATGTCGAACTGCACGGTAGAAACGATAAAACAGCTCCTCCGTGCAGTTTTCATACCGAGTCACCGTCCACTGGGCTCAGCGAGAAAACGCGATTTCGGCGCTTCTGAGGGCCGAAAACGCGATATCGGCCGATTTGCGATCTGTCAGCAGATTCGGTTTCTGGGCAGTTTACATGTCGAACTGCACGGTAGAAACGATAAAACAGCTCCTCCGTGCAGTTTTCATACCGAGTCACCGTCCACTGGGCTCAGCGAGAAAACGCGATTTCGGCGCTTCTGAGGGCCGAAAACGCGATATCGGCCGATTTTCGATCTGTCAGCAGATTCGGTTTCTGGGCAGTTTACATGTCGAACTGCACGGTAGAAACGATAAAACAGCTCCTCCGTGCAGTTTTCATACCGAGTCACCGTCCACTGCGCTCAGCGAGAAAACGCGATTTCGGCGCTTCTGAGGGCCGAAAACGCGATATCGGCCGATTTGCGATCTGTCAGCAGATTCGGTTTCTGGGCAGTTTACATGTCGAACTGCACGGTGAAAACGATAAAACAGCTCCTCCGTGCAGTTTTCATACCGAGTCACCGTCCACTCGGCTCAGCGAGAAAACGCGATTTCGGCGCTTCTGAGGGCCGAAAACGCGATATCGGCCGATTTTCGATCTGTCAGCAGATTCGGTTTCTTGGCAGTTTACATGTCGAACTGCACGGTAGAAACGATAAAACAGCTCCTCCGTGCAGTTTTCATACCGAGTCACCGTCCACTGGGCTCAGCGAGAAAACGCGATTTCGGCGCTCCTGAGGGCCGAAAACGCGATATCGGCCGATTTGCGATCTGTCAGCAGATTCGGTTTCTGGGCAGTGTACATGTCCACTGGGCTCAGCGAGAAAACGCGATTTCGGCGCTTCTGAGGGCCGAAAACGCGATATCGGCCGATTTGCGATCTGTCAGCAGATTCGGTTTCTGGGCAGTTTACATGTCGAACTGCACGGTAGAAACGATAAAACAGCTCCTCCGTGCAGTTTTCATACCGAGTCACCGTCCACTGGGCTCAGCGAGAAAACGCGATTTCGGCGCTTCTGAGGGCCGAAAACGCGATATCGGCCGATTTGCGATCTGTCAGCAGATTCGGTTTCTGGGCAGTTTACATGTCGAACTGCACGGTAGAAACGATAAAACAGCTCCTCCGTGCAGTTTTCATACCGAGTCACCGTCCACTGGGCTCAGCGAGAAAACGCGATTTCGGCGCTTCTGAGGGCCGAAAACGCGATATCGGCCGATTTGCGATCTGTCAGCAGATTCGGTTTCTGGGCAGTTTACATGTCGAACTGCACGGTAGAAACGATAAAACAGCTCCTCCGTGCAGTTTTCATACCGAGTCACCGTCCACTGGGCTCAGCGAGAAAACGCGATTTCGGCGCTTCTGAGGGCCGAAAACGCGATATCGGCCGATTTTCGATCTGTCAGCAGATTCGGTTTCTGGGCAGTTTACATGTCGAACTGCACGGTAGAAACGATAAAACAGCTCCTCCGTGCAGTTTTCATACCGAGTCACCGTCCACTGGGCTCAGCGAGAAAACGCGATTTCGGCGCTTCTGAGGGCCGAAAACGCGATATCGGCCGATTTGCGATCTGTCAGCAGATTCGGTTTCTGGGCAGTTTACATGTCGAACTGCACGGTAGAAACGATAAAACAGCTCCTCCGTGCAGTTTTCATACCGAGTCACCGTCCACTGGGCTCAGCGAGAAAACGCGATTTCGGCGCTTCTGAGGGCCGAAAACGCGATATCGGCCGATTTGCGATCTGTCAGCAGATTCGGTTTCTGGGCAGTTTACATGTCGAACTGCACGGTAGAAACGATAAAACAGCTCCTCCGTGCAGTTTTCATACCGAGTCACCGTCCACTGGGCTCAGCGAGAAAACGCGATTTCGGCGCTTCTGAGGGCCGAAAACGCGATATCGGCCGATTTGCGATCTGTCAGCAGATTCGGTTTCTGGGCAGTTTACATGTCGAACTGCACGGTAGAAACGATAAAACAGCTCCTCCGTGCAGTTTTCATACCGAGTCACCGTCCACTGGGCTCAGCGAGAAAACGCGATTTCGGCGCTTCTGAGGGCCGAAAACGCGATATCGGCCGATTTTCGATCTGTCAGCAGATTCGGTTTCTGGGCAGTTTACATGTCGAACTGCACGGTAGAAACGATAAAACAGCTCCTCCGTGCAGTTTTCATACCGAGTCACCGTCCACTCGGCTCAGCGAGAAAACGCGATTTCGGCGCTTCTGAGGGCCGAAAACGCGATATCGGCCGATTTGCGATCTGTCAGCAGATTCGGTTTCTGGGCAGTTTACATGTCGAACTGCACGGTAGAAACGATAAAACAGCTCCTCCGTGCAGTTTTCATACCGAGTCACCGTCCACTGGGCTCAGCGAGAAAACGCGATTTCGGCGCTTCTGAGGGCCGAAAACGCGATATCGGCCGATTTGCGATCTGTCAGCAGATTCGGTTTCTGGGCAGTTTACATGTCGAACTGCACGGTAGAAACGATAAAACAGCTCCTCCGTGCAGTTTTCATACCGAGTCACCGTCCACTGGGCTCAGCGAGAAAACGCGATTTCGGCGCTTCTGAGGGCCGAAAACGCGATATCGGCCGATTTGCGATCTGTCAGCAGATTCGGTTTCTGGGCAGTTTACATGTCGAACTGCACGGTAGAAACGATAAAACAGCTCCTCCGTGCAGTTTTCATACCGAGTCACCGTCCACTGGGCTCAGCGAGAAAACGCGATTTCGGCGCTTCTGAGGGCCGAAAACGCGATATCGGCCGATTTGCGATCTGTCAGCAGATTCGGTTTCTGGGCAGTTTACATGTCGAACTGCACGGTAGAAACGATAAAACAGCTCCTCCGTGCAGTTTTCATACCGAGTCACCGTCCACTCGGCTCAGCGAGAAAACGCGATTTCGGCGCTTCTGAGGGCCGAAAACGCGATATCGGCCGATTTGCGATCTGTCAGCAGATTCGGTTTCTGGGCAGTTTACATGTCGAACTGCACGGTAGAAACGATAAAACAGCTCCTCCGTGCAGTTTTCATACCGAGTCACCGTCCACTGGGCTCAGCGAGAAAACGCGATTTCGGCGCTTCTGAGGGCCGAAAACGCGATATCGGCCGATTTGCGATCTGTCAGCAGATTCGGTTTCTGGGCAGTTTACATGTCGAACTGCACGGTAGAAACGATAAAACAGCTCCTCCGTGCAGTTTTCATACCGAGTCACCGTCCACTGGGCTCAGCGAGAAAACGCGATTTCGGCGCTTCTGAGGGCCGAAAACGCGATATCGGCCGATTTGCGATCTGTCAGCAGATTCGGTTTCTGGGCAGTTTACATGTCGAACTGCACGGTAGAAACGATAAAACAGCTCCTCCGTGCAGTTTTCATACCGAGTCACCGTCCACTGGGCTCAGCGAGAAAACGCGATTTCGGCGCTTCTGAGGGCCGAAAACGCGATATCGGCCGATTTGCGATCTGTCAGCAGATTCGGTTTCTGGGCAGTTTACATGTCGAACTGCACGGTAGAAACGATAAAACAGCTCCTCCGTGCAGTTTTCATACCGAGTCACCGTCCACTGGGCTCAGCGAGAAAACGCGATTTCGGCGCTTCTGAGGGCCGAAAACGCGATATCGGCCGATTTGCGATCTGTCAGCAGATTCGGTTTCTGGGCAGTTTACATGTCGAACTGCACGGTAGAAACGATAAAACAGCTCCTCCGTGCAGTTTTCATACCGAGTCACCGTCCACTGGGCTCAGCGAGAAAACGCGATTTCGGCGCTTCTGAGGGCCGAAAACGCGATATCGGCCGATTTTCGATCTGTCAGCAGATTCGGTTTCTGGGCAGTTTACATGTCGAACTGCACGGTAGAAACGATAAAACAGCTCCTCCGTGCAGTTTTCATACCGAGTCACCGTCCACTGGGCTCAGCGAGAAAACGCGATTTCGGCGCTTCTGAGGGCCGAAAACGCGATATCGGCCGATTTGCGATCTGTCAGCAGATTCGGTTTCTGGGCAGTTTACATGTCGAACTGCACGGTAGAAACGATAAAACAGCTCCTCCGTGCAGTTTTCATACCGAGTCACCGTCCACTGGGCTCAGCGAGAAAACGCGATTTCGGCGCTTCTGAGGGCCGAAAACGCGATATCGGCCGATTTTCGATCTGTCAGCAGATTCGGTTTCTGGGCAGTTTACATGTCGAACTGCACGGTAGAAACGATAAAACAGCTCCTCCGTGCAGTTTTCATACCGAGTCACCGTCCACTGGGCTCAGCGAGAAAACGCGATTTCGGCGCTTCTGAGGGCCGAAAACGCGATATCGGCCGATTTGCGATCTGTCAGCAGATTCGGTTTCTGGGCAGTTTACATGTCGAACTGCACGGTAGAAACGATAAAACAGCTCCTCCGTGCAGTTTTCATACCGAGTCACCGTCCACTGGGCTCAGCGAGAAAACGCGATTTCGGCGCTTCTGAGGGCCGAAAACGCGATATCGGCCGATTTGCGATCTGTCAGCAGATTCGGTTTCTGGGCAGTTTACATGTCGAACTGCACGGTAGAAACGATAAAACAGCTCCTCCGTGCAGTTTTCATACCGAGTCACCGTCCACTGGGCTCAGCGAGAAAACGCGATTTCGGCGCTTCTGAGGGCCGAAAACGCGATATCGGCCGATTTGCGATCTGTCAGCAGATTCGGTTTCTGGGCAGTTTACATGTCGAACTGCACGGTAGAAACGATAAAACAGCTCCTCCGTGCAGTTTTCATACCGAGTCACCGTCCACTGGGCTCAGCGAGAAAACGCGATTTCGGCGCTTCTGAGGGCCGAAAACGCGATATCGGCCGATTTTCGATCTGTCAGCAGATTCGGTTTCTGGGCAGTTTACATGTCGAACTGCACGGTAGAAACGATAAAACAGCTCCTCCGTGCAGTTTTCATACCGAGTCACCGTCCACTGGGCTCAGCGAGAAAACGCGATTTCGGCGCTTCTGAGGGCCGAAAACGCGATATCGGCCGATTTGCGATCTGTCAGCAGATTCGGTTTCTGGGCAGTTTACATGTCGAACTGCACGGTAGAAACGATAAAACAGCTCCTCCGTGCAGTTTTCATACCGAGTCACCGTCCACTGGGCTCAGCGAGAAAACGCGATTTCGGCGCTTCTGAGGGCCGAAAACGCGATATCGGCCGATTTGCGATCTGTCAGCAGATTCGGTTTCTGGGCAGTTTACATGTCGAACTGCACGGTAGAAACGATAAAACAGCTCCTCCGTGCAGTTTTCATACCGAGTCACCGTCCACTGGGCTCAGCGAGAAAACGCGATTTCGGCGCTTCTGAGGGCCGAAAACGCGATATCGGCCGATTTGCGATCTGTCAGCAGATTCGGTTTCTGGGCAGTTTACATGTCGAACTGCACGGTAGAAACGATAAAACAGCTCCTCCGTGCAGTTTTCATACCGAGTCACCGTCCACTCGGCTCAGCGAGAAAACGCGATTTCGGCACTTCTGAGGGCCGAAAACGCGATATCGGCCGATTTTCGATCTGTCAGCAGATTCGGTTTCTGGGCAGTTTACATGTCGAACTGCACGGTAGAAACGATAAAACAGCTCCTCCGTGCAGTTTTCATACCGAGTCACCGTCCACTGGGCTCAGCGAGAAAACGCGATTTCGGCGCTTCTGAGGGCCGAAAACGCGATATCGGCCGATTTGCGATCTGTCAGCAGATTCGGTTTCTGGGCAGTTTACATGTCGAACTGCACGGTAGAAACGATAAAACAGCTCCTCCGTGCAGTTTTCATACCGAGTCACCGTCCACTGGGCTCAGCGAGAAAACGCGATTTCGGCGCTTCTGAGGGCCGAAAACGCGATATCGGCCGATTTGCGATCTGTCAGCAGATTCGGTTTCTGGGCAGTTTACATGTCGAACTGCACGGTAGAAACGATAAAACAGCTCCTCCGTGCAGTTTTCATACCGAGTCACCGTCCACTGGGCTCAGCGAGAAAACGCGATTTCGGCGCTTCTGAGGGCCGAAAACGCGATATCGGCCGATTTGCGATCTGTCAGCAGATTCGGTTTCTGGGCAGTTTACATGTCGAACTGCACGGTAGAAACGATAAAACAGCTCCTCCGTGCAGTTTTCATACCGAGTCACCGTCCACTGGGCTCAGCGAGAAAACGCGATTTCGGCGCTTCTGAGGGCCGAAAACGCGATATCGGCCGATTTGCGATCTGTCAGCAGATTCGGTTTCTGGGCAGTTTACATGTCGAACTGCACGGTAGAAACGATAAAACAGCTCCTCCGTGCAGTTTTCATACCGAGTCACCGTCCACTGGGCTCAGCGAGAAAACGCGATTTCGGCGCTTCTGAGGGCCGAAAACGCGATATCGGCCGATTTGCGATCTGTCAGCAGATTCGGTTTCTGGGCAGTTTACATGTCGAACTGCACGGTAGAAACGATAAAACAGCTCCTCCGTGCAGTTTTCATACCGAGTCACCGTCCACTCGGCTCAGCGAGAAAACGCGATTTCGGCTTCTGAGGGCCGAAAACGCGATATCGGCCGATTTGCGATCTGTCAGCAGATTCGGTTTCTGGGCAGTTTACATGTCGAACTGCACGGTAGAAACGATAAAACAGCTCCTCCGTGCAGTTTTCATACCGAGTCACCGTCCACTGGGCTCAGCGAGAAAACGCGATTTCGGCGCTTCTGAGGGCCGAAAACGCGATATCGGCCGATTTGCGATCTGTCAGCAGATTCGGTTTCTGGGCAGTTTACATGTCGAACTGCACGGTAGAAACGATAAAACAGCTCCTCCGTGCAGTTTTCATACCGAGTCACCGTCCACTGGGCTCAGCGAGAAAACGCGATTTCGGCGCTTCTGAGGGCCGAAAACGCGATATCGGCCGATTTGCGATCTGTCAGCAGATTCGGTTTCTGGGCAGTTTACATGTCGAACTGCACGGTAGAAACGATAAAACAGCTCCTCCGTGCAGTTTTCATACCGAGTCACCGTCCACTGGGCTCAGCGAGAAAACGCGATTTCGGCGCTTCTGAGGGCCGAAAACGCGATATCGGCCGATTTGCGATCTGTCAGCAGATTCGGTTTCTGGGCAGTTTACATGTCGAACTGCACGGTAGAAACGATAAAACAGCTCCTCCGTGCAGTTTTCATACCGAGTCACCGTCCACTGGGCTCAGCGAGAAAACGCGATTTCGGCGCTTCTGAGGGCCGAAAACGCGATATCGGCCGATTTGCGATCTGTCAGCAGATTCGGTTTCTGGGCAGTTTACATGTCGAACTGCACGGTAGAAACGATAAAACAGCTCCTCCGTGCAGTTTTCATACCGAGTCACCGTCCACTGGGCTCAGCGAGAAAACGCGATTTCGGCGCTTCTGAGGGCCGAAAACGCGATATCGGCCGATTTGCGATCTGTCAGCAGATTCGGTTTCTGGGCAGTTTACATGTCGAACTGCACGGTAGAAACGATAAAACAGCTCCTCCGTGCAGTTTTCATACCGAGTCACCGTCCACTGGGCTCAGCGAGAAAACGCGATTTCGGCGCTTCTGAGGGCCGAAAACGCGATATCGGCCGATTTGCGATCTGTCAGCAGATTCGGTTTCTGGGCAGTTTACATGTCGAACTGCACGGTAGAAACGATAAAACAGCTCCTCCGTGCAGTTTTCATACCGAGTCACCGTCCACTGGGCTCAGCGAGAAAACGCGATTTCGGCGCTTCTGAGGGCCGAAAACGCGATATCGGCCGATTTTCGATCTGTCAGCAGATTCGGTTTCTGGGCAGTTTACATGTCGAACTGCACGGTAGAAACGATAAAACAGCTCCTCCGTGCAGTTTTCATACCGAGTCACCGTCCACTGGGCTCAGCGAGAAAACGCGATTTCGGCGCTTCTGAGGGCCGAAAACGCGATATCGGCCGATTTGCGATCTGTCAGCAGATTCGGTTTCTGGGCAGTTTACATGTCGAACTGCACGGTAGAAACGATAAAACAGCTCCTCCGTGCAGTTTTCATACCGAGTCACCGTCCACTGGGCTCAGCGAGAAAACGCGATTTCGGCGCTTCTGAGGGCCGAAAACGCGATATCGGCCGATTTTCGATCTGTCAGCAGATTCGGTTTCTGGGCAGTTTACATGTCGAACTGCACGGTAGAAACGATAAAACAGCTCCTCCGTGCAGTTTTCATACCGAGTCACCGTCCACTGGGCTCAGCGAGAAAACGCGATTTCGGCGCTTCTGAGGGCCGAAAACGCGATATCGGCCGATTTGCGATCTGTCAGCAGATTCGGTTTCTGGGCAGTTTACATGTCGAACTGCACGGTAGAAACGATAAAACAGCTCCTCCGTGCAGTTTTCATACCGAGTCACCGTCCACTGGGCTCAGCGAGAAAACGCGATTTCGGCGCTTCTGAGGGCCGAAAACGCGATATCGGCCGATTTGCGATCTGTCAGCAGATTCGGTTTCTGGGCAGTTTACATGTCGAACTGCACGGTAGAAACGATAAAACAGCTCCTCCGTGCAGTTTTCATACCGAGTCACCGTCCACTCGGCTCAGCGAGAAAACGCGATTTCGGCGCTTCTGAGGGCCGAAAACGCGATATCGGCCGATTTGCGATCTGTCAGCAGATTCGGTTTCTGGGCAGTTTACATGTCGAACTGCACGGTAGAAACGATAAAACAGCTCCTCCGTGCAGTTTTCATACCGAGTCACCGTCCACTGGGCTCAGCGAGAAAACGCGATTTCGGCGCTTCTGAGGGCCGAAAACGCGATATCGGCCGATTTGCGATCTGTCAGCAGATTCGGTTTCTGGGCAGTTTACATGTCGAACTGCACGGTAGAAACGATAAAACAGCTCCTCCGTGCAGTTTTCATACCGAGTCACCGTCCACTGGGCTCAGCGAGAAAACGCGATTTCGGCGCTTCTGAGGGCCGAAAACGCGATATCGGCCGATTTGCGATCTGTCAGCAGATTCGGTTTCTGGGCAGTTTACATGTCGAACTGCACGGTAGAAACGATAAAACAGCTCCTCCGTGCAGTTTTCATACCGAGTCACCGTCCACTGGGCTCAGCGAGAAAACGCGATTTCGGCGCTTCTGAGGGCCGAAAACGCGATATCGGCCGATTTGCGATCTGTCAGCAGATTCGGTTTCTGGGCAGTTTACATGTCGAACTGCACGGTAGAAACGATAAAACAGCTCCTCCGTGCAGTTTTCATACCGAGTCACCGTCCACTGGGCTCAGCGAGAAAACGCGATTTCGGCGCTTCTGAGGGCCGAAAACGCGATATCGGCCGATTTGCGATCTGTCAGCAGATTCGGTTTCTGGGCAGTTTACATGTCGAACTGCACGGTAGAAACGATAAAACAGCTCCTCCGTGCAGTTTTCATACCGAGTCACCGTCCACTGGGCTCAGCGAGAAAACGCGATTTCGGCGCTTCTGAGGGCCGAAAACGCGATATCGGCCGATTTGCGATCTGTCAGCAGATTCGGTTTCTGGGCAGTTTACATGTCGAACTGCACGGTAGAAACGATAAAACAGCTCCTCCGTGCAGTTTTCATACCGAGTCACCGTCCACTGGGCTCAGCGAGAAAACGCGATTTCGGCGCTTCTGAGGGCCGAAAACGCGATATCGGCCGATTTGCGATCTGTCAGCAGATTCGGTTTCTGGGCAGTTTACATGTCGAACTGCACGGTAGAAACGATAAAACAGCTCCTCCGTGCAGTTTTCATACCGAGTCACCGTCCACTGGGCTCAGCGAGAAAACGCGATTTCGGCGCTTCTGAGGGCCGAAAACGCGATATCGGCCGATTTGCGATCTGTCAGCAGATTCGGTTTCTGGGCAGTTTACATGTCGAACTGCACGGTAGAAACGATAAAACAGCTCCTCCGTGCAGTTTTCATACCGAGTCACCGTCCACTGGGCTCAGCGAGAAAACGCGATTTCGGCGCTTCTGAGGGCCGAAAACGCGATATCGGCCGATTTGCGATCTGTCAGCAGATTCGGTTTCTGGGCAGTTTACATGTCGAACTGCACGGTAGAAACGATAAAACAGCTCCTCCGTGCAGTTTTCATACCGAGTCACCGTCCACTGGGCTCAGCGAGAAAACGCGATTTCGGCGCTTCTGAGGGCCGAAAACGCGATATCGGCCGATTTGCGATCTGTCAGCAGATTCGGTTTCTGGGCAGTTTACATGTCGAACTGCACGGTAGAAACGATAAAACAGCTCCTCCGTGCAGTTTTCATACCGAGTCACCGTCCACTGGGCTCAGCGAGAAAACGCGATTTCGGCGCTTCTGAGGGCCGAAAACGCGATATCGGCCGATTTTCGATCTGTCAGCAGATTCGGTTTCTGGGCAGTTTACATGTCGAACTGCACGGTAGAAACGATAAAACAGCTCCTCCGTGCAGTTTTCATACCGAGTCACCGTCCACTGGGCTCAGCGAGAAAACGCGATTTCGGCGCTTCTGAGGGCCGAAAACGCGATATCGGCCGATTTGCGATCTGTCAGCAGATTCGGTTTCTGGGCAGTTTACATGTCGAACTGCACGGTAGAAACGATAAAACAGCTCCTCCGTGCAGTTTTCATACCGAGTCACCGTCCACTGGGCTCAGCGAGAAAACGCGATTTCGGCGCTTCTGAGGGCCGAAAACGCGATATCGGCCGATTTGCGATCTGTCAGCAGATTCGGTTTCTGGGCAGTTTACATGTCGAACTGCACGGTAGAAACGATAAAACAGCTCCTCCGTGCAGTTTTCATACCGAGTCACCGTCCACTGGGCTCAGCGAGAAAACGCGATTTCGGCGCTTCTGAGGGCCGAAAACGCGATATCGGCCGATTTGCGATCTGTCAGCAGATTCGGTTTCTGGGCAGTTTACATGTCGAACTGCACGGTAGAAACGATAAAACAGCTCCTCCGTGCAGTTTTCATACCGAGTCACCGTCCACTGGGCTCAGCGAGAAAACGCGATTTCGGCGCTTCTGAGGGCCGAAAACGCGATATCGGCCGATTTTCGATCTGTCAGCAGATTCGGTTTCTGGGCAGTTTACATGTCGAACTGCACGGTAGAAACGATAAAACAGCTCCTCCGTGCAGTTTTCATACCGAGTCACCGTCCACTGGGCTCAGCGAGAAAACGCGATTTCGGCGCTTCTGAGGGCCGAAAACGCGATATCGGCCGATTTGCGATCTGTCAGCAGATTCGGTTTCTGGGCAGTTTACATGTCGAACTGCACGGTAGAAACGATAAAACAGCTCCTCCGTGCAGTTTTCATACCGAGTCACCGTCCACTGGGCTCAGCGAGAAAACGCGATTTCGGCGCTTCTGAGGGCCGAAAACGCGATATCGGCCGATTTGCGATCTGTCAGCAGATTCGGTTTCTGGGCAGTTTACATGTCGAACTGCACGGTAGAAACGATAAAACAGCTCCTCCGTGCAGTTTTCATACCGAGTCACCGTCCACTGGGCTCAGCGAGAAAACGCGATTTCGGCGCTTCTGAGGGCCGAAAACGCGATATCGGCCGATTTGCGATCTGTCAGCAGATTCGGTTTCTGGGCAGTTTACATGTCGAACTGCACGGTAGAAACGATAAAACAGCTCCTCCGTGCAGTTTTCATACCGAGTCACCGTCCACTGGGCTCAGCGAGAAAACGCGATTTCGGCGCTTCTGAGGGCCGAAAACGCGATATCGGCCGATTTGCGATCTGTCAGCAGATTCGGTTTCTGGGCAGTTTACATGTCGAACTGCACGGTAGAAACGATAAAACAGCTCCTCCGTGCAGTTTTCATACCGAGTCACCGTCCACTCGGCTCAGCGAGAAAACGCGATTTCGGCGCTTCTGAGGGCCGAAAACGCGATATCGGCCGATTTGCGATCTGTCAGCAGATTCGGTTTCTGGGCAGTTTACATGTCGAACTGCACGGTAGAAACGATAAAACAGCTCCTCCGTGCAGTTTTCATACCGAGTCACCGTCCACTGGGCTCAGCGAGAAAACGCGATTTCGGCGCTTCTGAGGGCCGAAAACGCGATATCGGCCGATTTGCGATCTGTCAGCAGATTCGGTTTCTGGGCAGTTTACATGTCGAACTGCACGGTAGAAACGATAAAACAGCTCCTCCGTGCAGTTTTCATACCGAGTCACCGTCCACTGGGCTCAGCGAGAAAACGCGATTTCGGCGCTTCTGAGGGCCGAAAACGCGATATCGGCCGATTTTCGATCTGTCAGCAGATTCGGTTTCTGGGCAGTTTACATGTCGAACTGCACGGTAGAAACGATAAAACAGCTCCTCCGTGCAGTTTTCATACCGAGTCACCGTCCACTGGGCTCAGCGAGAAAACGCGATTTCGGCGCTTCTGAGGGCCGAAAACGCGATATCGGCCGATTTGCGATCTGTCAGCAGATTCGGTTTCTGGGCAGTTTACATGTCGAACTGCACGGTAGAAACGATAAAACAGCTCCTCCGTGCAGTTTTCATACCGAGTCACCGTCCACTGGGCTCAGCGAGAAAACGCGATTTCGGCGCTTCTGAGGGCCGAAAACGCGATATCGGCCGATTTGCGATCTGTCAGCAGATTCGGTTTCTGGGCAGTTTACATGTCGAACTGCACGGTAGAAACGATAAAACAGCTCCTCCGTGCAGTTTTCATACCGAGTCACCGTCCACTGGGCTCAGCGAGAAAACGCGATTTCGGCGCTTCTGAGGGCCGAAAACGCGATATCGGCCGATTTGCGATCTGTCAGCAGATTCGGTTTCTGGGCAGTTTACATGTCGAACTGCACGGTAGAAACGATAAAACAGCTCCTCCGTGCAGTTTTCATACCGAGTCACCGTCCACTGGGCTCAGCGAGAAAACGCGATTTCGGCGCTTCTGAGGGCCGAAAACGCGATATCGGCCGATTTGCGATCTGTCAGCAGATTCGGTTTCTGGGCAGTTTACATGTCGAACTGCACGGTAGAAACGATAAAACAGCTCCTCCGTGCAGTTTTCATACCGAGTCACCGTCCACTGGGCTCAGCGAGAAAACGCGATTTCGGCGCTTCTGAGGGCCGAAAACGCGATATCGGCCGATTTGCGATCTGTCAGCAGATTCGGTTTCTGGGCAGTTTACATGTCGAACTGCACGGTAGAAACGATAAAACAGCTCCTCCGTGCAGTTTTCATACCGAGTCACCGTCCACTGGGCTCAGCGAGAAAACGCGATTTCGGCGCTTCTGAGGGCCGAAAACGCGATATCGGCCGATTTGCGATCTGTCAGCAGATTCGGTTTCTGGGCAGTTTACATGTCGAACTGCACGGTAGAAACGATAAAACAGCTCCTCCGTGCAGTTTTCATACCGAGTCACCGTCCACTGGGCTCAGCGAGAAAACGCGATTTCGGCGCTTCTGAGGGCCGAAAACGCGATATCGGCCGATTTGCGATCTGTCAGCAGATTCGGTTTCTGGGCAGTTTACATGTCGAACTGCACGGTAGAAACGATAAAACAGCTCCTCCGTGCAGTTTTCATACCGAGTCACCGTCCACTGGGCTCAGCGAGAAAACGCGATTTCGGCGCTTCTGAGGGCCGAAAACGCGATATCGGCCGATTTGCGATCTGTCAGCAGATTCGGTTTCTGGGCAGTTTACATGTCGAACTGCACGGTAGAAACGATAAAACAGCTCCTCCGTGCAGTTTTCATACCGAGTCACCGTCCACTGGGCTCAGCGAGAAAACGCGATTTCGGCACTTCTGAGGGCCGAAAACGCGATATCGGCCGATTTGCGATCTGTCAGCAGATTCGGTTTCTGGGCAGTTTACATGTCGAACTGCACGGTAGAAACGATAAAACAGCTCCTCCGTGCAGTTTTCATACCGAGTCACCGTCCACTGGGCTCAGCGAGAAAACGCGATTTCGGCGCTTCTGAGGGCCGAAAACGCGATATCGGCCGATTTGCGATCTGTCAGCAGATTCGGTTTCTGGGCAGTTTACATGTCGAACTGCACGGTAGAAACGATAAAACAGCTCCTCCGTGCAGTTTTCATACCGAGTCACCGTCCACTGGGCTCAGCGAGAAAACGCGATTTCGGCGCTTCTGAGGGCCGAAAACGCGATATCGGCCGATTTTCGATCTGTCAGCAGATTCGGTTTCTGGGCAGTTTACATGTCGAACTGCACGGTAGAAACGATAAAACAGCTCCTCCGTGCAGTTTTCATACCGAGTCACCGTCCACTGGGCTCAGCGAGAAAACGCGATTTCGGCGCTTCTGAGGGCCGAAAACGCGATATCGGCCGATTTGCGATCTGTCAGCAGATTCGGTTTCTGGGCAGTTTACATGTCGAACTGCACGGTAGAAACGATAAAACAGCTCCTCCGTGCAGTTTTCATACCGAGTCACCGTCCACTGGGCTCAGCGAGAAAACGCGATTTCGGCGCTTCTGAGGGCCGAAAACGCGATATCGGCCGATTTTCGATCTGTCAGCAGATTCGGTTTCTGGGCAGTTTACATGTCGAACTGCACGGTAGAAACGATAAAACAGCTCCTCCGTGCAGTTTTCATACCGAGTCACCGTCCACTGGGCTCAGCGAGAAAACGCGATTTCGGCGCTTCTGAGGGCCGAAAACGCGATATCGGCCGATTTGCGATCTGTCAGCAGATTCGGTTTCTGGGCAGTTTACATGTCGAACTGCACGGTAGAAACGATAAAACAGCTCCTCCGTGCAGTTTTCATACCGAGTCACCGTCCACTGGGCTCAGCGAGAAAACGCGTTTTCGGCGCTTCTGAGGGCCGAAAACGCGATATCGGCCGATTTGCGATCTGTCAGCAGATTCGGTTTCTGGGCAGTTTACATGTCGAACTGCACGGTAGAAACGATAAAACAGCTCCTCCGTGCAGTTTTCATACCGAGTCACCGTCCACTGGGCTCAGCGAGAAAACGCGATTTCGGCGCTTCTGAGGGCCGAAAACGCGATATCGGCCGATTTGCGATCTGTCAGCAGATTCGGTTTCTGGGCAGTTTACATGTCGAACTGCACGGTAGAAACGATAAAACAGCTCCTCCGTGCAGTTTTCATACCGAGTCACCGTCCACTGGGCTCAGCGAGAAAACGCGATTTCGGCGCTTCTGAGGGCCGAAAACGCGATATCGGCCGATTTGCGATCTGTCAGCAGATTCGGTTTCTGGGCAGTTTACATGTCGAACTGCACGGTAGAAACGATAAAACAGCTCCTCCGTGCAGTTTTCATACCGAGTCACCGTCCACTGGGCTCAGCGAGAAAACGCGATTTCGGCGCTTCTGAGGGCCGAAAACGCGATATCGGCCGATTTGCGATCTGTCAGCAGATTCGGTTTCTGGGCAGTTTACATGTCGAACTGCACGGTAGAAACGATAAAACAGCTCCTCCGTGCAGTTTTCATACCGAGTCACCGTCCACTGGGCTCAGCGAGAAAACGCGATTTCGGCGCTTCTGAGGGCCGAAAACGCGATATCGGCCGATTTGCGATCTGTCAGCAGATTCGGTTTCTGGGCAGTTTACATGTCGAACTGCACGGTAGAAACGATAAAAGCTCCTCCGTGCAGTTTTCATACCGAGTCACCGTCCACTCGGCTCAGCGAGAAAACGCGATTTCGGCGCTTCTGAGGGCCGAAAACGCGATATCGGCCGATTTGCGATCTGTCAGCAGATTCGGTTTCTGGGCAGTTTACATGTCGAACTGCACGGTAGAAACGATAAAACAGCTCCTCCGTGCAGTTTTCATACCGAGTCACCGTCCACTGGGCTCAGCGAGAAAACGCGATTTCGGCGCTTCTGAGGGCCGAAAACGCGATATCGGCCGATTTGCGATCTGTCAGCAGATTCGGTTTCTGGGCAGTTTACATGTCGAACTGCACGGTAGAAACGATAAAACAGCTCCTCCGTGCAGTTTTCATACCGAGTCACCGTCCACTGGGCTCAGCGAGAAAACGCGATTTCGGCGCTTCTGAGGGCCGAAAACGCGATATCGGCCGATTTTCGATCTGTCAGCAGATTCGGTTTCTGGGCAGTTTACATGTCGAACTGCACGGTAGAAACGATAAAACAGCTCCTCCGTGCAGTTTTCATACCGAGTCACCGTCCACTGGGCTCAGCGAGAAAACGCGATTTCGGCGCTTCTGAGGGCCGAAAACGCGATATCGGCCGATTTGCGATCTGTCAGCAGATTCGGTTTCTGGGCAGTTTACATGTCGAACTGCACGGTAGAAACGATAAAACAGCTCCTCCGTGCAGTTTTCATACCGAGTCACCGTCCACTGGGCTCAGCGAGAAAACGCGATTTCGGCGCTTCTGAGGGCCGAAAACGCGATATCGGCCGATTTGCGATCTGTCAGCAGATTCGGTTTCTGGGCAGTTTACATGTCGAACTGCACGGTAGAAACGATAAAACAGCTCCTCCGTGCAGTTTTCATACCGAGTCACCGTCCACTGGGCTCAGCGAGAAAACGCGATTTCGGCGCTTCTGAGGGCCGAAAACGCGATATCGGCCGATTTGCGATCTGTCAGCAGATTCGGTTTCTGGGCAGTTTACATGTCGAACTGCACGGTAGAAACGATAAAACAGCTCCTCCGTGCAGTTTTCATACCGAGTCACCGTCCACTGGGCTCAGCGAGAAAACGCGATTTCGGCGCTTCTGAGGGCCGAAAACGCGATATCGGCCGATTTGCGATCTGTCAGCAGATTCGGTTTCTGGGCAGTTTACATGTCGAACTGCACGGTAGAAACGATAAAACAGCTCCTCCGTGCAGTTTTCATACCGAGTCACCGTCCACTGGGCTCAGCGAGAAAACGCGATTTCGGCGCTTCTGAGGGCCGAAAACGCGATATCGGCCGATTTGCGATCTGTCAGCAGATTCGGTTTCTGGGCAGTTTACATGTCGAACTGCACGGTAGAAACGATAAAACAGCTCCTCCGTGCAGTTTTCATACCGAGTCACCGTCCACTGGGCTCAGCGAGAAAACGCGATTTCGGCGCTTCTGAGGGCCGAAAACGCGATATCGGCCGATTTGCGATCTGTCAGCAGATTCGGTTTCTGGGCAGTTTACATGTCGAACTGCACGGTAGAAACGATAAAACAGCTCCTCCGTGCAGTTTTCATACCGAGTCACCGTCCACTGGGCTCAGCGAGAAAACGCGATTTCGGCGCTTCTGAGGGCCGAAAACGCGATATCGGCCGATTTGCGATCTGTCAGCAGATTCGGTTTCTGGGCAGTTTACATGTCGAACTGCACGGTAGAAACGATAAAACAGCTCCTCCGTGCAGTTTTCATACCGAGTCACCGTCCACTGGGCTCAGCGAGAAAACGCGATTTCGGCGCTTCTGAGGGCCGAAAACGCGATATCGGCCGATTTGCGATCTGTCAGCAGATTCGGTTTCTGGGCAGTTTACATGTCGAACTGCACGGTAGAAACGATAAAACAGCTCCTCCGTGCAGTTTTCATACCGAGTCACCGTCCACTGGGCTCAGCGAGAAAACGCGATTTCGGCGCTTCTGAGGGCCGAAAACGCGATATCGGCCGATTTGCGATCTGTCAGCAGATTCGGTTTCTGGGCAGTTTACATGTCGAACTGCACGGTAGAAACGATAAAACAGCTCCTCCGTGCAGTTTTCATACCGAGTCACCGTCCACTGGGCTCAGCGAGAAAACGCGATTTCGGCGCTTCTGAGGGCCGAAAACGCGATATCGGCCGATTTTCGATCTGTCAGCAGATTCGGTTTCTGGGCAGTTTACATGTCGAACTGCACGGTAGAAACGATAAAACAGCTCCTCCGTGCAGTTTTCATACCGAGTCACCGTCCACTGGGCTCAGCGAGAAAACGCGATTTCGGCGCTTCTGAGGGCCGAAAACGCGATATCGGCCGATTTGCGATCTGTCAGCAGATTCGGTTTCTGGGCAGTTTACATGTCGAACTGCACGGTAGAAACGATAAAACAGCTCCTCCGTGCAGTTTTCATACCGAGTCACCGTCCACTGGGCTCAGCGAGAAAACGCGATTTCGGCGCTTCTGAGGGCCGAAAACGCGATATCGGCCGATTTGCGATCTGTCAGCAGATTCGGTTTCTGGGCAGTTTACATGTCGAACTGCACGGTAGAAACGATAAAACAGCTCCTCCGTGCAGTTTTCATACCGAGTCACCGTCCACTGGGCTCAGCGAGAAAACGCGATTTCGGCGCTTCTGAGGGCCGAAAACGCGATATCGGCCGATTTGCGATCTGTCAGCAGATTCGGTTTCTGGGCAGTTTACATGTCGAACTGCACGGTAGAAACGATAAAACAGCTCCTCCGTGCAGTTTTCATACCGAGTCACCGTCCACTGGGCTCAGCGAGAAAACGCGATTTCGGCGCTTCTGAGGGCCGAAAACGCGATATCGGCCGATTTGCGATCTGTCAGCAGATTCGGTTTCTGGGCAGTTTACATGTCGAACTGCACGGTAGAAACGATAAAACAGCTCCTCCGTGCAGTTTTCATACCGAGTCACCGTCCACTGGGCTCAGCGAGAAAACGCGATTTCGGCGCTTCTGAGGGCCGAAAACGCGATATCGGCCGATTTGCGATCTGTCAGCAGATTCGGTTTCTGGGCAGTTTACATGTCGAACTGCACGGTAGAAACGATAAAACAGCTCCTCCGTGCAGTTTTCATACCGAGTCACCGTCCACTGGGCTCAGCGAGAAAACGCGATTTCGGCGCTTCTGAGGGCCGAAAACGCGATATCGGCCGATTTGCGATCTGTCAGCAGATTCGGTTTCTGGGCAGTTTACATGTCGAACTGCACGGTAGAAACGATAAAACAGCTCCTCCGTGCAGTTTTCATACCGAGTCACCGTCCACTGGGCTCAGCGAGAAAACGCGATTTCGGCGCTTCTGAGGGCCGAAAACGCGATATCGGCCGATTTTCGATCTGTCAGCAGATTCGGTTTCTGGGCAGTTTACATGTCGAACTGCACGGTAGAAACGATAAAACAGCTCCTCCGTGCAGTTTTCATACCGAGTCACCGTCCACTGGGCTCAGCGAGAAAACGCGATTTCGGCGCTTCTGAGGGCCGAAAACGCGATATCGGCCGATTTGCGATCTGTCAGCAGATTCGGTTTCTGGGCAGTTTACATGTCGAACTGCACGGTAGAAACGATAAAACAGCTCCTCCGTGCAGTTTTCATACCGAGTCACCGTCCACTGGGCTCAGCGAGAAAACGCGATTTCGGCGCTTCTGAGGGCCGAAAACGCGATATCGGCCGATTTGCGATCTGTCAGCAGATTCGGTTTCTGGGCAGTTTACATGTCGAACTGCACGGTAGAAACGATAAAACAGCTCCTCCGTGCAGTTTTCATACCGAGTCACCGTCCACTGGGCTCAGCGAGAAAACGCGATTTCGGCGCTTCTGAGGGCCGAAAACGCGATATCGGCCGATTTGCGATCTGTCAGCAGATTCGGTTTCTGGGCAGTTTACATGTCGAACTGCACGGTAGAAACGATAAAACAGCTCCTCCGTGCAGTTTTCATACCGAGTCACCGTCCACTGGGCTCAGCGAGAAAACGCGATTTCGGCGCTTCTGAGGGCCGAAAACGCGATATCGGCCGATTTGCGATCTGTCAGCAGATTCGGTTTCTGGGCAGTTTACATGTCGAACTGCACGGTAGAAACGATAAAACAGCTCCTCCGTGCAGTTTTCATACCGAGTCACCGTCCACTGGGCTCAGCGAGAAAACGCGATTTCGGCGCTTCTGAGGGCCGAAAACGCGATATCGGCCGATTTTCGATCTGTCAGCAGATTCGGTTTCTGGGCAGTTTACATGTCGAACTGCACGGTAGAAACGATAAAACAGCTCCTCCGTGCAGTTTTCATACCGAGTCACCGTCCACTGGGCTCAGCGAGAAAACGCGATTTCGGCGCTTCTGAGGGCCGAAAACGCGATATCGGCCGATTTGCGATCTGTCAGCAGATTCGGTTTCTGGGCAGTTTACATGTCGAACTGCACGGTAGAAACGATAAAACAGCTCCTCCGTGCAGTTTTCATACCGAGTCACCGTCCACTGGGCTCAGCGAGAAAACGCGATTTCGGCGCTTCTGAGGGCCGAAAACGCGATATCGGCCGATTTGCGATCTGTCAGCAGATTCGGTTTCTGGGCAGTTTACATGTCGAACTGCACGGTAGAAACGATAAAACAGCTCCTCCGTGCAGTTTTCATACCGAGTCACCGTCCACTGGGCTCAGCGAGAAAACGCGATTTCGGCGCTTCTGAGGGCCGAAAACGCGATATCGGCCGATTTGCGATCTGTCAGCAGATTCGGTTTCTGGGCAGTTTACATGTCGAACTGCACGGTAGAAACGATAAAACAGCTCCTCCGTGCAGTTTTCATACCGAGTCACCGTCCACTGGGCTCAGCGAGAAAACGCGATTTCGGCGCTTCTGAGGGCCGAAAACGCGATATCGGCCGATTTGCGATCTGTCAGCAGATTCGGTTTCTGGGCAGTTTACATGTCGAACTGCACGGTAGAAACGATAAAACAGCTCCTCCGTGCAGTTTTCATACCGAGTCACCGTCCACTGGGCTCAGCGAGAAAACGCGATTTCGGCGCTTCTGAGGGCCGAAAACGCGATATCGGCCGATTTGCGATCTGTCAGCAGATTCGGTTTCTGGGCAGTTTACATGTCGAACTGCACGGTAGAAACGATAAAACAGCTCCTCCGTGCAGTTTTCATACCGAGTCACCGTCCACTGGGCTCAGCGAGAAAACGCGATTTCGGCGCTTCTGAGGGCCGAAAACGCGATATCGGCCGATTTGCGATCTGTCAGCAGATTCGGTTTCTGGGCAGTTTACATGTCGAACTGCACGGTAGAAACGATAAAACAGCTCCTCCGTGCAGTTTTCATACCGAGTCACCGTCCACTGGGCTCAGCGAGAAAACGCGATTTCGGCGCTTCTGAGGGCCGAAAACGCGATATCGGCCGATTTGCGATCTGTCAGCAGATTCGGTTTCTGGGCAGTTTACATGTCGAACTGCACGGTAGAAACGATAAAACAGCTCCTCCGTGCAGTTTTCATACCGAGTCACCGTCCACTGGGCTCAGCGAGAAAACGCGATTTCGGCGCTTCTGAGGGCCGAAAACGCGATATCGGCCGATTTGCGATCTGTCAGCAGATTCGGTTTCTGGGCAGTTTACATGTCGAACTGCACGGTAGAAACGATAAAACAGCTCCTCCGTGCAGTTTTCATACCGAGTCACCGTCCACTGGGCTCAGCGAGAAAACGCGATTTCGGCGCTTCTGAGGGCCGAAAACGCGATATCGGCCGATTTGCGATCTGTCAGCAGATTCGGTTTCTGGGCAGTTTACATGTCGAACTGCACGGTAGAAACGATAAAACAGCTCCTCCGTGCAGTTTTCATACCGAGTCACCGTCCACTGGGCTCAGCGAGAAAACGCGATTTCGGCGCTTCTGAGGGCCGAAAACGCGATATCGGCCGATTTGCGATCTGTCAGCAGATTCGGTTTCTGGGCAGTTTACATGTCGAACTGCACGGTAGAAACGATAAAACAGCTCCTCCGTGCAGTTTTCATACCGAGTCACCGTCCACTGGGCTCAGCGAGAAAACGCGATTTCGGCGCTTCTGAGGGCCGAAAACGCGATATCGGCCGATTTGCGATCTGTCAGCAGATTCGGTTTCTGGGCAGTTTACATGTCGAACTGCACGGTAGAAACGATAAAACAGCTCCTCCGTGCAGTTTTCATACCGAGTCACCGTCCACTGGGCTCAGCGAGAAAACGCGATTTCGGCGCTTCTGAGGGCCGAAAACGCGATATCGGCCGATTTGCGATCTGTCAGCAGATTCGGTTTCTGGGCAGTTTACATGTCGAACTGCACGGTAGAAACGATAAAACAGCTCCTCCGTGCAGTTTTCATACCGAGTCACCGTCCACTGGGCTCAGCGAGAAAACGCGATTTCGGCGCTTCTGAGGGCCGAAAACGCGATATCGGCCGATTTGCGATCTGTCAGCAGATTCGGTTTCTGGGCAGTTTACATGTCGAACTGCACGGTAGAAACGATAAAACAGCTCCTCCGTGCAGTTTTCATACCGAGTCACCGTCCACTGGGCTCAGCGAGAAAACGCGATTTCGGCGCTTCTGAGGGCCGAAAACGCGATATCGGCCGATTTGCGATCTGTCAGCAGATTCGGTTTCTGGGCAGTTTACATGTCGAACTGCACGGTAGAAACGATAAAACAGCTCCTCCGTGCAGTTTTCATACCGAGTCACCGTCCACTGGGCTCAGCGAGAAAACGCGATTTCGGCGCTTCTGAGGGCCGAAAACGCGATATCGGCCGATTTTGCGATCTGTCAGCAGATTCGGTTTCTGGGCAGTTTACATGTCGAACTGCACGGTAGAAACGATAAAACAGCTCCTCCGTGCAGTTTTCATACCGAGTCACCGTCCACTGGGCTCAGCGAGAAAACGCGATTTCGGCGCTTCTGAGGGCCGAAAACGCGATATCGGCCGATTTGCGATCTGTCAGCAGATTCGGTTTCTGGGCAGTTTACATGTCGAACTGCACGGTAGAAACGATAAAACAGCTCCTCCGTGCAGTTTTCATACCGAGTCACCGTCCACTGGGCTCAGCGAGAAAACGCGATTTCGGCGCTTCTGAGGGCCGAAAACGCGATATCGGCCGATTTTCGATCTGTCAGCAGATTCGGTTTCTGGGCAGTTTACATGTCGAACTGCACGGTAGAAACGATAAAACAGCTCCTCCGTGCAGTTTTCATACCGAGTCACCGTCCACTGGGCTCAGCGAGAAAACGCGATTTCGGCGCTTCTGAGGGCCGAAAACGCGATATCGGCCGATTTGCGATCTGTCAGCAGATTCGGTTTCTGGGCAGTTTACATGTCGAACTGCACGGTAGAAACGATAAAACAGCTCCTCCGTGCAGTTTTCATACCGAGTCACCGTCCACTGGGCTCAGCGAGAAAACGCGATTTCGGCGCTTCTGAGGGCCGAAAACGCGATATCGGCCGATTTTCGATCTGTCAGCAGATTCGGTTTCTGGGCAGTTTACATGTCGAACTGCACGGTAGAAACGATAAAACAGCTCCTCCGTGCAGTTTTCATACCGAGTCACCGTCCACTGGGCTCAGCGAGAAAACGCGATTTCGGCGCTTCTGAGGGCCGAAAACGCGATATCGGCCGATTTGCGATCTGTCAGCAGATTCGGTTTCTGGGCAGTTTACATGTCGAACTGCACGGTAGAAACGATAAAACAGCTCCTCCGTGCAGTTTTCATACCGAGTCACCGTCCACTGGGCTCAGCGAGAAAACGCGATTTCGGCGCTTCTGAGGGCCGAAAACGCGATATCGGCCGATTTGCGATCTGTCAGCAGATTCGGTTTCTGGGCAGTTTACATGTCGAACTGCACGGTAGAAACGATAAAACAGCTCCTCCGTGCAGTTTTCATACCGAGTCACCGTCCACTGGGCTCAGCGAGAAAACGCGATTTCGGCGCTTCTGAGGGCCGAAAACGCGATATCGGCCGATTTGCGATCTGTCAGCAGATTCGGTTTCTGGGCAGTTTACATGTCGAACTGCACGGTAGAAACGATAAAACAGCTCCTCCGTGCAGTTTTCATACCGAGTCACCGTCCACTGGGCTCAGCGAGAAAACGCGATTTCGGCGCTTCTGAGGGCCGAAAACGCGATATCGGCCGATTTGCGATCTGTCAGCAGATTCGGTTTCTGGGCAGTTTACATGTCGAACTGCACGGTAGAAACGATAAAACAGCTCCTCCGTGCAGTTTTCATACCGAGTCACCGTCCACTGGGCTCAGCGAGAAAACGCGATTTCGGCGCTTCTGAGGGCCGAAAACGCGATATCGGCCGATTTGCGATCTGTCAGCAGATTCGGTTTCTGGGCAGTTTACATGTCGAACTGCACGGTAGAAACGATAAAACAGCTCCTCCGTGCAGTTTTCATACCGAGTCACCGTCCACTGGGCTCAGCGAGAAAACGCGATTTCGGCGCTTCTGAGGGCCGAAAACGCGATATCGGCCGATTTGCGATCTGTCAGCAGATTCGGTTTCTGGGCAGTTTACATGTCGAACTGCACGGTAGAAACGATAAAACAGCTCCTCCGTGCAGTTTTCATACCGAGTCACCGTCCACTGGGCTCAGCGAGAAAACGCGATTTCGGCGCTTCTGAGGGCCGAAAACGCGATATCGGCCGATTTGCGATCTGTCAGCAGATTCGGTTTCTGGGCAGTTTACATGTCGAACTGCACGGTAGAAACGATAAAACAGCTCCTCCGTGCAGTTTTCATACCGAGTCACCGTCCACTGGGCTCAGCGAGAAAACGCGATTTCGGCGCTTCTGAGGGCCGAAAACGCGATATCGGCCGATTTGCGATCTGTCAGCAGATTCGGTTTCTGGGCAGTTTACATGTCGAACTGCACGGTAGAAACGATAAAACAGCTCCTCCGTGCAGTTTTCATACCGAGTCACCGTCCACTGGGCTCAGCGAGAAAACGCGATTTCGGCGCTTCTGAGGGCCGAAAACGCGATATCGGCCGATTTGCGATCTGTCAGCAGATTCGGTTTCTGGGCAGTTTACATGTCGAACTGCACGGTAGAAACGATAAAACAGCTCCTCCGTGCAGTTTTCATACCGAGTCACCGTCCACTCGGCTCAGCGAGAAAACGCGATTTCGGCGCTTCTGAGGGCCGAAAACGCGATATCGGCCGATTTTCGATCTGTCAGCAGATTCGGTTTCTGGGCAGTTTACATGTCGAACTGCACGGTAGAAACGATAAAACAGCTCCTCCGTGCAGTTTTCATACCGAGTCACCGTCCACTGGGCTCAGCGAGAAAACGCGATTTCGGCGCTTCTGAGGGCCGAAAACGCGATATCGGCCGATTTGCGATCTGTCAGCAGATTCGGTTTCTGGGCAGTTTACATGTCGAACTGCACGGTAGAAACGATAAAACAGCTCCTCCGTGCAGTTTTCATACCGAGTCACCGTCCACTGGGCTCAGCGAGAAAACGCGATTTCGGCGCTTCTGAGGGCCGAAAACGCGATATCGGCCGATTTGCGATCTGTCAGCAGATTCGGTTTCTGGGCAGTTTACATGTCGAACTGCACGGTAGAAACGATAAAACAGCTCCTCCGTGCAGTTTTCATACCGAGTCACCGTCCACTGGGCTCAGCGAGAAAACGCGATTTCGGCGCTTCTGAGGGCCGAAAACGCGATATCGGCCGAT
Source organism: Cryptocheilus praepositus (assembly GCA_033815515.1). Classification (NCBI taxonomy): domain Eukaryota; kingdom Metazoa; phylum Arthropoda; class Insecta; order Hymenoptera; family Pompilidae; genus Cryptocheilus; species Cryptocheilus praepositus. Next base: position 27,082 of record JAWWQZ010000286.1, read on the forward strand.
TTTCGATCTGTCAGCAGATTCGGTTTCTGGGCAGTTTACATGTCGAACTGCACGGTAGAAACGATAAAACAGCTCCTCCGTGCAGTTTTCATACCGAGTCACCGTCCACTGGGCTCAGCGAGAAAACGCGATTTCGGCGCTTCTGAGGGCCGAAAACGCGATATCGGCCGATTTGCGATCTGTCAGCAGATTCGGTTTCTGGGCAGTTTACATGTCGAACTGCACGGTAGAAACGATAAAACAGCTCCTCCGTGCAGTTTTCATACCGAGTCACCGTCCACTGGGCTCAGCGAGAAAACGCGATTTCGGCGCTTCTGAGGGCCGAAAACGCGATATCGGCCGATTTGCGATCTGTCAGCAGATTCGGTTTCTGGGCAGTTTACATGTCGAACTGCACGGTAGAAACGATAAAACAGCTCCTCCGTGCAGTTTTCATACCGAGTCACCGTCCACTGGGCTCAGCGAGAAAACGCGATTTCGGCGCTTCTGAGGGCCGAAAACGCGATATCGGCCGATTTGCGATCTGTCAGCAGATTCGGTTTCTGGGCAGTTTACATGTCGAACTGCACGGTAGAAACGATAAAACAGCTCCTCCGTGCAGTTTTCATACCGAGTCACCGTCCACTGGGGTCAGCGAGAAAACGCGATTTCGGCGCTTCTGAGGGCCGAAAACGCGATATCGGCCGATTTGCGATCTGTCAGCAGATTCGGTTTCTGGGCAGTTTACATGTCGAACTGCACGGTAGAAACGATAAAACAGCTCCTCCGTGCAGTTTTCATACCGAGTCACCGTCCACTGGGCTCAGCGAGAAAACGCGATTTCGGCGCTTCTGAGGGCCGAAAACGCGATATCGGCCGATTTGCGATCTGTCAGCAGATTCGGTTTCTGGGCAGTTTACATGTCGAACTGCACGGTAGAAACGATAAAACAGCTCCTCCGTGCAGTTTTCATACCGAGTCACCGTCCACTGGGCTCAGCGAGAAAACGCGATTTCGGCGCTTCTGAGGGCCGAAAACGCGATATCGGCCGATTTGCGATCTGTCAGCAGATTCGGTTTCTGGGCAGTTTACATGTCGAACTGCACGGTAGAAACGATAAAACAGCTCCTCCGTGCAGTTTTCATACCGAGTCACCGTCCACTGGGCTCAGCGAGAAAACGCGATTTCGGCGCTTCTGAGGGCCGAAAACGCGATATCGGCCGATTTGCGATCTGTCAGCAGATTCGGTTTCTGGGCAGTTTACATGTCGAACTGCACGGTAGAAACGATAAAACAGCTCCTCCGTGCAGTTTTCATACCGAGTCACCGTCCACTGGGCTCAGCGAGAAAACGCGATTTCGGCGCTTCTGAGGGCCGAAAACGCGATATCGGCCGATTTGCGATCTGTCAGCAGATTCGGTTTCTGGGCAGTTTACATGTCGAACTGCACGGTAGAAACGATAAAACAGCTCCTCCGTGCAGTTTTCATACCGAGTCACCGTCCACTGGGCTCAGCGAGAAAACGCGATTTCGGCGCTTCTGAGGGCCGAAAACGCGATATCGGCCGATTTGCGATCTGTCAGCAGATTCGGTTTCTGGGCAGTTTACATGTCGAACTGCACGGTAGAAACGATAAAACAGCTCCTCCGTGCAGTTTTCATACCGAGTCACCGTCCACTGGGCTCAGCGAGAAAACGCGATTTCGGCGCTTCTGAGGGCCGAAAACGCGATATCGGCCGATTTGCGATCTGTCAGCAGATTCGGTTTCTGGGCAGTTTACATGTCGAACTGCACGGTAGAAACGATAAAACAGCTCCTCCGTGCAGTTTTCATACCGAGTCACCGTCCACTGGGCTCAGCGAGAAAACGCGATTTCGGCGCTTCTGAGGGCCGAAAACGCGATATCGGCCGATTTGCGATCTGTCAGCAGATTCGGTTTCTGGGCAGTTTACATGTCGAACTGCACGGTAGAAACGATAAAACAGCTCCTCCGTGCAGTTTTCATACCGAGTCACCGTCCACTGGGCTCAGCGAGAAAACGCGATTTCGGCGCTTCTGAGGGCCGAAAACGCGATATCGGCCGATTTGCGATCTGTCAGCAGATTCGGTTTCTGGGCAGTTTACATGTCGAACTGCACGGTAGAAACGATAAAACAGCTCCTCCGTGCAGTTTTCATACCGAGTCACCGTCCACTGGGCTCAGCGAGAAAACGCGATTTCGGCGCTTCTGAGGGCCGAAAACGCGATATCGGCCGATTTGCGATCTGTCAGCAGATTCGGTTTCTGGGCAGTTTACATGTCGAACTGCACGGTAGAAACGATAAAACAGCTCCTCCGTGCAGTTTTCATACCGAGTCACCGTCCACTGGGCTCAGCGAGAAAACGCGATTTCGGCGCTTCTGAGGGCCGAAAACGCGATATCGGCCGATTTGCGATCTGTCAGCAGATTCGGTTTCTGGGCAGTTTACATGTCGAACTGCACGGTAGAAACGATAAAACAGCTCCTCCGTGCAGTTTTCATACCGAGTCACCGTCCACTGGGCTCAGCGAGAAAACGCGATTTCGGCGCTTCTGAGGGCCGAAAACGCGATATCGGCCGATTTGCGATCTGTCAGCAGATTCGGTTTCTGGGCAGTTTATGTCGAACTGCACGGTAGAAACGATAAAACAGCTCCTCCGTGCAGTTTTCATACCGAGTCACCGTCCACTGGGCTCAGCGAGAAAACGCGATTTCGGCGCTTCTGAGGGCCGAAAACGCGATATCGGCCGATTTGCGATCTGTCAGCAGATTCGGTTTCTGGGCAGTTTACATGTCGAACTGCACGGTAGAAACGATAAAACAGCTCCTCCGTGCAGTTTTCATACCGAGTCACCGTCCACTGGGCTCAGCGAGAAAACGCGATTTCGGCGCTTCTGAGGGCCGAAAACGCGATATCGGCCGATTTTCGATCTGTCAGCAGATTCGGTTTCTGGGCAGTTTACATGTCGAACTGCACGGTAGAAACGATAAAACAGCTCCTCCGTGCAGTTTTCATACCGAGTCACCGTCCACTGGGCTCAGCGAGAAAACGCGATTTCGGCGCTTCTGAGGGCCGAAAACGCGATATCGGCCGATTTGCGATCTGTCAGCAGATTCGGTTTCTGGGCAGTTTACATGTCGAACTGCACGGTAGAAACGATAAAACAGCTCCTCCGTGCAGTTTTCATACCGAGTCACCGTCCACTGGGCTCAGCGAGAAAACGCGATTTCGGCGCTTCTGAGGGCCGAAAACGCGATATCGGCCGATTTGCGATCTGTCAGCAGATTCGGTTTCTGGGCAGTTTACATGTCGAACTGCACGGTAGAAACGATAAAACAGCTCCTCCGTGCAGTTTTCATACCGAGTCACCGTCCACTGGGCTCAGCGAGAAAACGCGATTTCGGCGCTTCTGAGGGCCGAAAACGCGATATCGGCCGATTTGCGATCTGTCAGCAGATTCGGTTTCTGGGCAGTTTACATGTCGAACTGCACGGTAGAAACGATAAAACAGCTCCTCCGTGCAGTTTTCATACCGAGTCACCGTCCACTGGGCTCAGCGAGAAAACGCGATTTCGGCGCTTCTGAGGGCCGAAAACGCGATATCGGCCGATTTGCGATCTGTCAGCAGATTCGGTTTCTGGGCAGTTTACATGTCGAACTGCACGGTAGAAACGATAAAACAGCTCCTCCGTGCAGTTTTCATACCGAGTCACCGTCCACTGGGCTCAGCGAGAAAACGCGATTTCGGCGCTTCTGAGGGCCGAAAACGCGATATCGGCCGATTTGCGATCTGTCAGCAGATTCGGTTTCTGGGCAGTTTACATGTCGAACTGCACGGTAGAAACGATAAAACAGCTCCTCCGTGCAGTTTTCATACCGAGTCACCGTCCACTGGGCTCAGCGAGAAAACGCGATTTCGGCGCTTCTGAGGGCCGAAAACGCGATATCGGCCGATTTGCGATCTGTCAGCAGATTCGGTTTCTGGGCAGTTTACATGTCGAACTGCACGGTAGAAACGATAAAACAGCTCCTCCGTGCAGTTTTCATACCGAGTCACCGTCCACTGGGCTCAGCGAGAAAACGCGATTTCGGCGCTTCTGAGGGCCGAAAACGCGATATCGGCCGATTTGCGATCTGTCAGCAGATTCGGTTTCTGGGCAGTTTACATGTCGAACTGCACGGTAGAAACGATAAAACAGCTCCTCCGTGCAGTTTTCATACCGAGTCACCGTCCACTGGGCTCAGCGAGAAAACGCGATTTCGGCGCTTCTGAGGGCCGAAAACGCGATATCGGCCGATTTGCGATCTGTCAGCAGATTCGGTTTCTGGGCAGTTTACATGTCGAACTGCACGGTAGAAACGATAAAACAGCTCCTCCGTGCAGTTTTCATACCGAGTCACCGTCCACTGGGCTCAGCGAGAAAACGCGATTTCGGCGCTTCTGAGGGCCGAAAACGCGATATCGGCCGATTTGCGATCTGTCAGCAGATTCGGTTTCTGGGCAGTTTACATGTCGAACTGCACGGTAGAAACGATAAAACAGCTCCTCCGTGCAGTTTTCATACCGAGTCACCGTCCACTGGGCTCAGCGAGAAAACGCGATTTCGGCGCTTCTGAGGGCCGAAAACGCGATATCGGCCGATTTGCGATCTGTCAGCAGATTCGGTTTCTGGGCAGTTTACATGTCGAACTGCACGGTAGAAACGATAAAACAGCTCCTCCGTGCAGTTTTCATACCGAGTCACCGTCCACTGGGCTCAGCGAGAAAACGCGATTTCGGCGCTTCTGAGGGCCGAAAACGCGATATCGGCCGATTTGCGATCTGTCAGCAGATTCGGTTTCTGGGCAGTTTACATGTCGAACTGCACGGTAGAAACGATAAAACAGCTCCTCCGTGCAGTTTTCATACCGAGTCACCGTCCACTGGGCTCAGCGAGAAAACGCGATTTCGGCGCTTCTGAGGGCCGAAAACGCGATATCGGCCGATTTGCGATCTGTCAGCAGATTCGGTTTCTGGGCAGTTTACATGTCGAACTGCACGGTAGAAACGATAAAACAGCTCCTCCGTGCAGTTTTCATACCGAGTCACCGTCCACTGGGCTCAGCGAGAAAACGCGATTTCGGCGCTTCTGAGGGCCGAAAACGCGATATCGGCCGATTTGCGATCTGTCAGCAGATTCGGTTTCTGGGCAGTTTACATGTCGAACTGCACGGTAGAAACGATAAAACAGCTCCTCCGTGCAGTTTTCATACCGAGTCACCGTCCACTGGGCTCAGCGAGAAAACGCGATTTCGGCGCTTCTGAGGGCCGAAAACGCGATATCGGCCGATTTGCGATCTGTCAGCAGATTCGGTTTCTGGGCAGTTTACATGTCGAACTGCACGGTAGAAACGATAAAACAGCTCCTCCGTGCAGTTTTCATACCGAGTCACCGTCCACTGGGCTCAGCGAGAAAACGCGATTTCGGCGCTTCTGAGGGCCGAAAACGCGATATCGGCCGATTTGCGATCTGTCAGCAGATTCGGTTTCTGGGCAGTTTACATGTCGAACTGCACGGTAGAAACGATAAAACAGCTCCTCCGTGCAGTTTTCATACCGAGTCACCGTCCACTGGGCTCAGCGAGAAAACGCGATTTCGGCGCTTCTGAGGGCCGAAAACGCGATATCGGCCGATTTGCGATCTGTCAGCAGATTCGGTTTCTGGGCAGTTTACATGTCGAACTGCACGGTAGAAACGATAAAACAGCTCCTCCGTGCAGTTTTCATACCGAGTCACCGTCCACTGGGCTCAGCGAGAAAACGCGATTTCGGCGCTTCTGAGGGCCGAAAACGCGATATCGGCCGATTTGCGATCTGTCAGCAGATTCGGTTTCTGGGCAGTTTACATGTCGAACTGCACGGTAGAAACGATAAAACAGCTCCTCCGTGCAGTTTTCATACCGAGTCACCGTCCACTGGGCTCAGCGAGAAAACGCGATTTCGGCGCTTCTGAGGGCCGAAAACGCGATATCGGCCGATTTTCGATCTGTCAGCAGATTCGGTTTCTGGGCAGTTTACATGTCGAACTGCACGGTAGAAACGATAAAACAGCTCCTCCGTGCAGTTTTCATACCGAGTCACCGTCCACTGGGCTCAGCGAGAAAACGCGATTTCGGCGCTTCTGAGGGCCGAAAACGCGATATCGGCCGATTTGCGATCTGTCAGCAGATTCGGTTTCTGGGCAGTTTACATGTCGAACTGCACGGTAGAAACGATAAAACAGCTCCTCCGTGCAGTTTTCATACCGAGTCACCGTCCACTGGGCTCAGCGAGAAAACGCGATTTCGGCGCTTCTGAGGGCCGAAAACGCGATATCGGCCGATTTGCGATCTGTCAGCAGATTCGGTTTCTGGGCAGTTTACATGTCGAACTGCACGGTAGAAACGATAAAACAGCTCCTCCGTGCAGTTTTCATACCGAGTCACCGTCCACTGGGCTCAGCGAGAAAACGCGATTTCGGCGCTTCTGAGGGCCGAAAACGCGATATCGGCCGATTTGCGATCTGTCAGCAGATTCGGTTTCTGGGCAGTTTACATGTCGAACTGCACGGTAGAAACGATAAAACAGCTCCTCCGTGCAGTTTTCATAGCGAGTCACCGTCCACTGGGCTCAGCGAGAAAACGCGATTTCGGCGCTTCTGAGGGCCGAAAACGCGATATCGGCCGATTTGCGATCTGTCAGCAGATTCGGTTTCTGGGCAGTTTACATGTCGAACTGCACGGTAGAAACGATAAAACAGCTCCTCCGTGCAGTTTTCATACCGAGTCACCGTCCACTGGGCTCAGCGAGAAAACGCGATTTCGGCGCTTCTGAGGGCCGAAAACGCGATATCGGCCGATTTGCGATCTGTCAGCAGATTCGGTTTCTGGGCAGTTTACATGTCGAACTGCACGGTAGAAACGATAAAACAGCTCCTCCGTGCAGTTTTCATACCGAGTCACCGTCCACTGGGCTCAGCGAGAAAACGCGATTTCGGCGCTTCTGAGGGCCGAAAACGCGATATCGGCCGATTTGCGATCTGTCAGCAGATTCGGTTTCTGGGCAGTTTACATGTCGAACTGCACGGTAGAAACGATAAAACAGCTCCTCCGTGCAGTTTTCATACCGAGTCACCGTCCACTGGGCTCAGCGAGAAAACGCGATTTCGGCGCTTCTGAGGGCCGAAAACGCGATATCGGCCGATTTGCGATCTGTCAGCAGATTCGGTTTCTGGGCAGTTTACATGTCGAACTGCACGGTAGAAACGATAAAACAGCTCCTCCGTGCAGTTTTCATACCGAGTCACCGTCCACTGGGCTCAGCGAGAAAACGCGATTTCGGCGCTTCTGAGGGCCGAAAACGCGATATCGGCCGATTTGCGATCTGTCAGCAGATTCGGTTTCTGGGCAGTTTACATGTCGAACTGCACGGTAGAAACGATAAAACAGCTCCTCCGTGCAGTTTTCATACCGAGTCACCGTCCACTGGGCTCAGCGAGAAAACGCGATTTCGGCGCTTCTGAGGGCCGAAAACGCGATATCGGCCGATTTGCGATCTGTCAGCAGATTCGGTTTCTGGGCAGTTTACATGTCGAACTGCACGGTAGAAACGATAAAACAGCTCCTCCGTGCAGTTTTCATACCGAGTCACCGTCCACTGGGCTCAGCGAGAAAACGCGATTTCGGCGCTTCTGAGGGCCGAAAACGCGATATCGGCCGATTTGCGATCTGTCAGCAGATTCGGTTTCTGGGCAGTTTACATGTCGAACTGCACGGTAGAAACGATAAAACAGCTCCTCCGTGCAGTTTTCATACCGAGTCACCGTCCACTGGGCTCAGCGAGAAAACGCGATTTCGGCGCTTCTGAGGGCCGAAAACGCGATATCGGCCGATTTGCGATCTGTCAGCAGATTCGGTTTCTGGGCAGTTTACATGTCGAACTGCACGGTAGAAACGATAAAACAGCTCCTCCGTGCAGTTTTCATACCGAGTCACCGTCCACTGGGCTCAGCGAGAAAACGCGATTTCGGCGCTTCTGAGGGCCGAAAACGCGATATCGGCCGATTTGCGATCTGTCAGCAGATTCGGTTTCTGGGCAGTTTACATGTCGAACTGCACGGTAGAAACGATAAAACAGCTCCTCCGTGCAGTTTTCATACCGAGTCACCGTCCACTGGGCTCAGCGAGAAAACGCGATTTCGGCGCTTCTGAGGGCCGAAAACGCGATATCGGCCGATTTGCGATCTGTCAGCAGATTCGGTTTCTGGGCAGTTTACATGTCGAACTGCACGGTAGAAACGATAAAACAGCTCCTCCGTGCAGTTTTCATACCGAGTCACCGTCCACTGGGCTCAGCGAGAAAACGCGATTTCGGCGCTTCTGAGGGCCGAAAACGCGATATCGGCCGATTTGCGATCTGTCAGCAGATTCGGTTTCTGGGCAGTTTACATGTCGAACTGCACGGTAGAAACGATAAAACAGCTCCTCCGTGCAGTTTTCATACCGAGTCACCGTCCACTGGGCTCAGCGAGAAAACGCGATTTCGGCGCTTCTGAGGGCCGAAAACGCGATATCGGCCGATTTGCGATCTGTCAGCAGATTCGGTTTCTGGGCAGTTTACATGTCGAACTGCACGGTAGAAACGATAAAACAGCTCCTCCGTGCAGTTTTCATACCGAGTCACCGTCCACTGGGCTCAGCGAGAAAACGCGATTTCGGCGCTTCTGAGGGCCGAAAACGCGATATCGGCCGATTTGCGATCTGTCAGCAGATTCGGTTTCTGGGCAGTTTACATGTCGAACTGCACGGTAGAAACGATAAAACAGCTCCTCCGTGCAGTTTTCATACCGAGTCACCGTCCACTGGGCTCAGCGAGAAAACGCGATTTCGGCGCTTCTGAGGGCCGAAAACGCGATATCGGCCGATTTGCGATCTGTCAGCAGATTCGGTTTCTGGGCAGTTTACATGTCGAACTGCACGGTAGAAACGATAAAACAGCTCCTCCGTGCAGTTTTCATACCGAGTCACCGTCCACTGGGCTCAGCGAGAAAACGCGATTTCGGCGCTTCTGAGGGCCGAAAACGCGATATCGGCCGATTTGCGATCTGTCAGCAGATTCGGTTTCTGGGCAGTTTACATGTCGAACTGCACGGTAGAAACGATAAAACAGCTCCTCCGTGCAGTTTTCATACCGAGTCACCGTCCACTGGGCTCAGCGAGAAAACGCGATTTCGGCGCTTCTGAGGGCCGAAAACGCGATATCGGCCGATTTGCGATCTGTCAGCAGATTCGGTTTCTGGGCAGTTTACATGTCGAACTGCACGGTAGAAACGATAAAACAGCTCCTCCGTGCAGTTTTCATACCGAGTCACCGTCCACTGGGCTCAGCGAGAAAACGCGATTTCGGCGCTTCTGAGGGCCGAAAACGCGATATCGGCCGATTTGCGATCTGTCAGCAGATTCGGTTTCTGGGCAGTTTACATGTCGAACTGCACGGTAGAAACGATAAAACAGCTCCTCCGTGCAGTTTTCATACCGAGTCACCGTCCACTGGGCTCAGCGAGAAAACGCGATTTCGGCGCTTCTGAGGGCCGAAAACGCGATATCGGCCGATTTGCGATCTGTCAGCAGATTCGGTTTCTGGGCAGTTTACATGTCGAACTGCACGGTAGAAACGATAAAACAGCTCCTCCGTGCAGTTTTCATACCGAGTCACCGTCCACTGGGCTCAGCGAGAAAACGCGATTTCGGCGCTTCTGAGGGCCGAAAACGCGATATCGGCCGATTTGCGATCTGTCAGCAGATTCGGTTTCTGGGCAGTTTACATGTCGAACTGCACGGTAGAAACGATAAAACAGCTCCTCCGTGCAGTTTTCATACCGAGTCACCGTCCACTGGGCTCAGCGAGAAAACGCGATTTCGGCGCTTCTGAGGGCCGAAAACGCGATATCGGCCGATTTGCGATCTGTCAGCAGATTCGGTTTCTGGGCAGTTTACATGTCGAACTGCACGGTAGAAACGATAAAACAGCTCCTCCGTGCAGTTTTCATACCGAGTCACCGTCCACTGGGCTCAGCGAGAAAACGCGATTTCGGCGCTTCTGAGGGCCGAAAACGCGATATCGGCCGATTTGCGATCTGTCAGCAGATTCGGTTTCTGGGCAGTTTACATGTCGAACTGCACGGTAGAAACGATAAAACAGCTCCTCCGTGCAGTTTTCATACCGAGTCACCGTCCACTGGGCTCAGCGAGAAAACGCGATTTCGGCGCTTCTGAGGGCCGAAAACGCGATATCGGCCGATTTGCGATCTGTCAGCAGATTCGGTTTCTGGGCAGTTTACATGTCGAACTGCACGGTAGAAACGATAAAACAGCTCCTCCGTGCAGTTTTCATACCGAGTCACCGTCCACTGGGCTCAGCGAGAAAACGCGATTTCGGCGCTTCTGAGGGCCGAAAACGCGATATCGGCCGATTTGCGATCTGTCAGCAGATTCGGTTTCTGGGCAGTTTACATGTCGAACTGCACGGTAGAAACGATAAAACAGCTCCTCCGTGCAGTTTTCATACCGAGTCACCGTCCACTGGGCTCAGCGAGAAAACGCGATTTCGGCGCTTCTGAGGGCCGAAAACGCGATATCGGCCGATTTGCGATCTGTCAGCAGATTCGGTTTCTGGGCAGTTTACATGTCGAACTGCACGGTAGAAACGATAAAACAGCTCCTCCGTGCAGTTTTCATACCGAGTCACCGTCCACTGGGCTCAGCGAGAAAACGCGATTTCGGCGCTTCTGAGGGCCGAAAACGCGATATCGGCCGATTTTCGATCTGTCAGCAGATTCGGTTTCTGGGCAGTTTACATGTCGAACTGCACGGTAGAAACGATAAAACAGCTCCTCCGTGCAGTTTTCATACCGAGTCACCGTCCACTGGGCTCAGCGAGAAAACGCGATTTCGGCGCTTCTGAGGGCCGAAAACGCGATATCGGCCGATTTGCGATCTGTCAGCAGATTCGGTTTCTGGGCAGTTTACATGTCGAACTGCACGGTAGAAACGATAAAACAGCTCCTCCGTGCAGTTTTCATACCGAGTCACCGTCCACTGGGCTCAGCGAGAAAACGCGATTTCGGCGCTTCTGAGGGCCGAAAACGCGATATCGGCCGATTTGCGATCTGTCAGCAGATTCGGTTTCTGGGCAGTTTACATGTCGAACTGCACGGTAGAAACGATAAAACAGCTCCTCCGTGCAGTTTTCATACCGAGTCACCGTCCACTGGGCTCAGCGAGAAAACGCGATTTCGGCGCTTCTGAGGGCCGAAAACGCGATATCGGCCGATTTGCGATCTGTCAGCAGATTCGGTTTCTGGGCAGTTTACATGTCGAACTGCACGGTAGAAACGATAAAACAGCTCCTCCGTGCAGTTTTCATACCGAGTCACCGTCCACTGGGCTCAGCGAGAAAACGCGATTTCGGCGCTTCTGAGGGCCGAAAACGCGATATCGGCCGATTTGCGATCTGTCAGCAGATTCGGTTTCTGGGCAGTTTACATGTCGAACTGCACGGTAGAAACGATAAAACAGCTCCTCCGTGCAGTTTTCATACCGAGTCACCGTCCACTGGGCTCAGCGAGAAAACGCGATTTCGGCGCTTCTGAGGGCCGAAAACGCGATATCGGCCGATTTGCGATCTGTCAGCAGATTCGGTTTCTGGGCAGTTTACATGTCGAACTGCACGGTAGAAACGATAAAACAGCTCCTCCGTGCAGTTTTCATACCGAGTCACCGTCCACTGGGCTCAGCGAGAAAACGCGATTTCGGCGCTTCTGAGGGCCGAAAACGCGATATCGGCCGATTTGCGATCTGTCAGCAGATTCGGTTTCTGGGCAGTTTACATGTCGAACTGCACGGTAGAAACGATAAAACAGCTCCTCCGTGCAGTTTTCATACCGAGTCACCGTCCACTGGGCTCAGCGAGAAAACGCGATTTCGGCGCTTCTGAGGGCCGAAAACGCGATATCGGCCGATTTGCGATCTGTCAGCAGATTCGGTTTCTGGGCAGTTTACATGTCGAACTGCACGGTAGAAACGATAAAACAGCTCCTCCGTGCAGTTTTCATACCGAGTCACCGTCCACTGGGCTCAGCGAGAAAACGCGATTTCGGCGCTTTCTGAGGGCCGAAAACGCGATATCGGCCGATTTGCGATCTGTCAGCAGATTCGGTTTCTGGGCAGTTTACATGTCGAACTGCACGGTAGAAACGATAAAACAGCTCCTCCGTGCAGTTTTCATACCGAGTCACCGTCCACTGGGCTCAGCGAGAAAACGCGATTTCGGCGCTTCTGAGGGCCGAAAACGCGATATCGGCCGATTTGCGATCTGTCAGCAGATTCGGTTTCTGGGCAGTTTACATGTCGAACTGCACGGTAGAAACGATAAAACAGCTCCTCCGTGCAGTTTTCATACCGAGTCACCGTCCACTCGGCTCAGCGAGAAAACGCGATTTCGGCACTTCTGAGGGCCGAAAACGCGATATCGGCCGATTTTCGATCTGTCAGCAGATTCGGTTTCTGGGCAGTTTACATGTCGAACTGCACGGTAGAAACGATAAAACAGCTCCTCCGTGCAGTTTTCATACCGAGTCACCGTCCACTGGGCTCAGCGAGAAAACGCGATTTCGGCGCTTCTGAGGGCCGAAAACGCGATATCGGCCGATTTGCGATCTGTCAGCAGATTCGGTTTCTGGGCAGTTTACATGTCGAACTGCACGGTAGAAACGATAAAACAGCTCCTCCGTGCAGTTTTCATACCGAGTCACCGTCCACTGGGCTCAGCGAGAAAACGCGATTTCGGCGCTTCTGAGGGCCGAAAACGCGATATCGGCCGATTTTCGATCTGTCAGCAGATTCGGTTTCTGGGCAGTTTACATGTCGAACTGCACGGTAGAAACGATAAAACAGCTCCTCCGTGCAGTTTTCATACCGAGTCACCGTCCACTGGGCTCAGCGAGAAAACGCGATTTCGGCGCTTCTGAGGGCCGAAAACGCGATATCGGCCGATTTGCGATCTGTCAGCAGATTCGGTTTCTGGGCAGTTTACATGTCGAACTGCACGGTAGAAACGATAAAACAGCTCCTCCGTGCAGTTTTCATACCGAGTCACCGTCCACTGGGCTCAGCGAGAAAACGCGATTTCGGCGCTTCTGAGGGCCGAAAAAACGCGATATCGGCCGATCTGCACGGTAGAAACGATAAAACAGCTCCTCCGATCTGTCAGCAGATTCGGTTTCTGGGCAGTTTACATGTCGAACTGCACGGTAGAAACGATAAAACAGCTCCTCCGTGCAGTTTTCATACCGAGTCACCGTCCACTGGGCTCAGCGAGAAAACGCGATTTCGGCGCTTCTGAGGGCCGAAAACGCGATATCGGCCGATTTGCGATCTGTCAGCAGATTCGGTTTCTGGGCAGTTTACATGTCGAACTGCACGGTAGAAACGATAAAACAGCTCCTCCGTGCAGTTTTCATACCGAGTCACCGTCCACTGGGCTCAGCGAGAAAACGCGATTTCGGCGCTTCTGAGGGCCGAAAACGCGATATCGGCCGATTTGCGATCTGTCAGCAGATTCGGTTTCTGGGCAGTTTACATGTCGAACTGCACGGTAGAAACGATAAAACAGCTCCTCCGTGCAGTTTTCATACCGAGTCACCGTCCACTGGGCTCAGCGAGAAAACGCGATTTCGGCGCTTCTGAGGGCCGAAAACGCGATATCGGCCGATTTGCGATCTGTCAGCAGATTCGGTTTCTGGGCAGTTTACATGTCGAACTGCACGGTAGAAACGATAAAACAGCTCCTCCGTGCAGTTTTCATACCGAGTCACCGTCCACTGGGCTCAGCGAGAAAACGCGATTTCGGCGCTTCTGAGGGCCGAAAACGCGATATCGGCCGATTTGCGATCTGTCAGCAGATTCGGTTTCTGGGCAGTTTACATGTCGAACTGCACGGTAGAAACGATAAAACAGCTCCTCCGTGCAGTTTTCATACCGAGTCACCGTCCACTGGGCTCAGCGAGAAAACGCGATTTCGGCGCTTCTGAGGGCCGAAAACGCGATATCGGCCGATTTGCGATCTGTCAGCAGATTCGGTTTCTGGGCAGTTTACATGTCGAACTGCACGGTAGAAACGATAAAACAGCTCCTCCGTGCAGTTTTCATACCGAGTCACCGTCCACTGGGCTCAGCGAGAAAACGCGATTTCGGCGCTTCTGAGGGCCGAAAACGCGATATCGGCCGATTTGCGATCTGTCAGCAGATTCGGTTTCTGGGCAGTTTACATGTCGAACTGCACGGTAGAAACGATAAAACAGCTCCTCCGTGCAGTTTTCATACCGAGTCACCGTCCACTGGGCTCAGCGAGAAAACGCGATTTCGGCGCTTCTGAGGGCCGAAAACGCGATATCGGCCGATTTGCGATCTGTCAGCAGATTCGGTTTCTGGGCAGTTTACATGTCGAACTGCACGGTAGAAACGATAAAACAGCTCCTCCGTGCAGTTTTCATACCGAGTCACCGTCCACTGGGCTCAGCGAGAAAACGCGATTTCGGCGCTTCTGAGGGCCGAAAACGCGATATCGGCCGATTTGCGATCTGTCAGCAGATTCGGTTTCTGGGCAGTTTACATGTCGAACTGCACGGTAGAAACGATAAAACAGCTCCTCCGTGCAGTTTTCATACCGAGTCACCGTCCACTGGGCTCAGCGAGAAAACGCGATTTCGGCGCTTCTGAGGGCCGAAAACGCGATATCGGCCGATTTGCGATCTGTCAGCAGATTCGGTTTCTGGGCAGTTTACATGTCGAACTGCACGGTAGAAACGATAAAACAGCTCCTCCGTGCAGTTTTCATACCGAGTCACCGTCCACTGGGCTCAGCGAGAAAACGCGATTTCGGCGCTTCTGAGGGCCGAAAACGCGATATCGGCCGATTTGCGATCTGTCAGCAGATTCGGTTTCTGGGCAGTTTACATGTCGAACTGCACGGTAGAAACGATAAAACAGCTCCTCCGTGCAGTTTTCATACCGAGTCACCGTCCACTGGGCTCAGCGAGAAAACGCGATTTCGGCGCTTCTGAGGGCCGAAAACGCGATATCGGCCGATTTGCGATCTGTCAGCAGATTCGGTTTCTGGGCAGTTTACATGTCGAACTGCACGGTAGAAACGATAAAACAGCTCCTCCGTGCAGTTTTCATACCGAGTCACCGTCCACTGGGCTCAGCGAGAAAACGCGATTTCGGCGCTTCTGAGGGCCGAAAACGCGATATCGGCCGATTTGCGATCTGTCAGCAGATTCGGTTTCTGGGCAGTTTACATGTCGAACTGCACGGTAGAAACGATAAAACAGCTCCTCCGTGCAGTTTTCATACCGAGTCACCGTCCACTCGGCTCAGCGAGAAAACGCGATTTCGGCGCTTCTGAGGGCCGAAAACGCGATATCGGCCGATTTGCGATCTGTCAGCAGATTCGGTTTCTGGGCAGTTTACATGTCGAACTGCACGGTAGAAACGATAAAACAGCTCCTCCGTGCAGTTTTCATACCGAGTCACCGTCCACTGGGCTCAGCGAGAAAACGCGATTTCGGCGCTTCTGAGGGCCGAAAACGCGATATCGGCCGATTTGCGATCTGTCAGCAGATTCGGTTTCTGGGCAGTTTACATGTCGAACTGCACGGTAGAAACGATAAAACAGCTCCTCCGTGCAGTTTTCATACCGAGTCACCGTCCACTGGGCTCAGCGAGAAAACGCGATTTCGGCGCTTCTGAGGGCCGAAAACGCGATATCGGCCGATTTTCGATCTGTCAGCAGATTCGGTTTCTGGGCAGTTTACATGTCGAACTGCACGGTAGAAACGATAAAACAGCTCCTCCGTGCAGTTTTCATACCGAGTCACCGTCCACTGGGCTCAGCGAGAAAACGCGATTTCGGCGCTTCTGAGGGCCGAAAACGCGATATCGGCCGATTTGCGATCTGTCAGCAGATTCGGTTTCTGGGCAGTTTACATGTCGAACTGCACGGTAGAAACGATAAAACAGCTCCTCCGTGCAGTTTTCATACCGAGTCACCGTCCACTGGGCTCAGCGAGAAAACGCGATTTCGGCGCTTCTGAGGGCCGAAAACGCGATATCGGCCGATTTGCGATCTGTCAGCAGATTCGGTTTCTGGGCAGTTTACATGTCGAACTGCACGGTAGAAACGATAAAACAGCTCCTCCGTGCAGTTTTCATACCGAGTCACCGTCCACTGGGCTCAGCGAGAAAACGCGATTTCGGCGCTTCTGAGGGCCGAAAACGCGATATCGGCCGATTTGCGATCTGTCAGCAGATTCGGTTTCTGGGCAGTTTACATGTCGAACTGCACGGTAGAAACGATAAAACAGCTCCTCCGTGCAGTTTTCATACCGAGTCACCGTCCACTGGGCTCAGCGAGAAAACGCGATTTCGGCGCTTCTGAGGGCCGAAAACGCGATATCGGCCGATTTGCGATCTGTCAGCAGATTCGGTTTCTGGGCAGTTTACATGTCGAACTGCACGGTAGAAACGATAAAACAGCTCCTCCGTGCAGTTTTCATACCGAGTCACCGTCCACTGGGCTCAGCGAGAAAACGCGATTTCGGCGCTTCTGAGGGCCGAAAACGCGATATCGGCCGATTTGCGATCTGTCAGCAGATTCGGTTTCTGGGCAGTTTACATGTCGAACTGCACGGTAGAAACGATAAAACAGCTCCTCCGTGCAGTTTTCATACCGAGTCACCGTCCACTGGGCTCAGCGAGAAAACGCGATTTCGGCGCTTCTGAGGGCCGAAAACGCGATATCGGCCGATTTGCGATCTGTCAGCAGATTCGGTTTCTGGGCAGTTTACATGTCGAACTGCACGGTAGAAACGATAAAACAGCTCCTCCGTGCAGTTTTCATACCGAGTCACCGTCCACTGGGCTCAGCGAGAAAACGCGATTTGAGGGCAGGCGATATCGGCCGATTTGCGATCTGTCAGCAGATTCGGTTTCTGGGCAGTTTACATGTCGAACTGCACGGTAGAAACGATAAAACAGCTCCTCCGTGCAGTTTTCATACTGAGTCACCGTCCATTGGGCTCAGCGAGAAAACGCGATTTCGGCGCTTCTGAGGGCCGGAAACGCGATATCGGCCGATTTTCGATCTGTCAGCAGATTCGTTTCTGGGCAGTTTACATGTCGAACTGCACGGTAGAAACGATAAAACAGCTCCTCCGTGCAGTTTTCATACCGAGTCACCGTCCACTGGGCTCAGCGAGAAAACGCGATTTCGGCGCTTCTGAGGGCCGAAAACGCGATATCGGCCGATTTTCGATCTGTCAGCAGATTCGGTTTCTGGGCAGTTTACATGTCGAACTGCACGGTAGAAACGATAAAACAGCTCCTCCGTGCAGTTTTCATACCGAGTCACCGTCCACTGGGCTCAGCGAGAAAACGCGATTTCGGCGCTTCTGAGGGCCGAAAACGCGATATCGACCGATTTGCGATCTGTCAGCAGATTCGGTTTCTGGGCAGTTTACATGTCGAACTGCACGGTAGAAACGATAAAACAGCTCCTCCGTGCAGTTTTCATACCGAGTCACCGTCCACTGGGCTCAGCGAGAAAACGCGATTTCGGCGCTTCTGAGGGCCGAAAACGCGATATCGGCCGATTTGCGATCTGTCAGCAGATTCGGTTTCTGGGCAGTTTACATGTCGAACTGCACGGTAGAAACGATAAAACATTTCCTCCGTGCAGTTTTCATACCGAGTCACCGTCCACTGGGCTCAGCGAGAAAACGCGATTTCGGCGCTCCTGAGGGCCGAAAACGCGATATCGGCCGATTTGCGATCTGTCAGCAGATTCGGTTTCTGGGCAGTTTACATGTCGAACTGCACGGTAGAAACGATAAAACAGCTCCTCCGTGCAGTTTTCATACCGAGTCACCGTCCACTGGGCTCAGCGAGAAAACGCGATTTCGGCGCTCCTGAGGGCCGAAAACGCGATATCGGCCGATTTTCGATCTGTCAGCAGATTCGGTTTCTGGGCAGTTTACATGTCGAACTGCACGGTAGAAACGATAAAACAGCTCCTCCGTGCAGTTTTCATACCGAGTCACCGTCCACTGGGCTCAGCGAGAAAACGCGATTTCGGCGCTCTGAGGGCCGAAAACGCGATATCGGCCGATTTGCGATCTGTCAGCAGATTCGGTTTCTGGGCAGTTTACATGTCGAACTGCACGGTAGAAACGATAAAACAGCTCCTCCGTGCAGTTTTCATACCGAGTCACCGTCCACTCGGCTCAGCGAGAAAACGCGATTTCGGCGCTTCTGAGGGCCGAAAACGCGATATCGGCCGATTTTCGATCTGTCAGCAGATTCGGTTTCTGGGCAGTTTACATGTCGAACTGCACGGTAGAAACGATAAAACAGCTCCTCCGTGCAGTTTTCATACCGAGTCACCGTCCACTGGGATCAGCTGATTTTCGATCTGTCAGCAGATCGGTTTCTGGGCAGTTTACATGTCGAACTGCACGGTAGAAACGATAAAACAGCTCCTCCGTGCAGTTTTCATATCACCGTCCACTGGGCTCAGCGAGAAAACGCGATTTCGGCGCTTCTGAGGGCCGAAAACGCGATATCGGCCGATTTGCGATCTGTCAGCAGATTCGGTTTCTGGGCAGTTTACATGTCGAACTGCACGGTAGAAACGATAAAACAGCTCCCCCGTGCAGTTTTCATACCGAGTCACCGTCCACTGGGCGCAGCGAGAAAACGCGATTTCGGAAAACGCGCTTCTGAGGGCCGAAAACGCGATATCGGCCGATTTGCGATCTGTCAGCAGATTCGGTTTCTGGGCAGTTTACATGTCGAACTGCACGGTAGAAACGATAAAACAGCTCCTCCGTGCAGTTTTCATACCGAGTCACCGTCCACTGGGCTCAGCGAGAAAACGCGATTTCGGCGCTTCTGAGGGCCGCGATAAAACAGCTCCTCCGTGCAGTTTTCATACCGAGTCACCGTCCACTGGGCTCAGCGAGAAAACGCGATTTCGGCGCTTCTGAGGGCCGAAAACGCGATATCGGCCGATTTTCGATCTGTCAGCAGATTCGGTTTCTGGGCAGTTTACATGTCGAACTGCACGGTAGAAACGATAAAACAGCTCCTCCGTGCAGTTTTCATACCGAGTCACCGTCCACTGGGCTCAGCGAGAAAACGCGATTTCGGCGCTTCTGAGGGCCGAAAACGCGATATCGGCCGATTTTCGATCTGTCAGCAGATTCGGTTTCTGGGCAGTTTACATGTCGAACTGCACGGTAGAAACGATAAAACAGCTCCTCCGTGCAGTTTTCATACCGAGTCACCGTCCACTGGGCTCAGCGAGAAAACGCGATTTCGGCGCTTCTGAGGGCCGAAAACGCGATATCGGCCGATTTGCGATCTGTCAGCAGATTCGGTTTCTGGGCAGTTTACATGTCGAACTGCACGGTAGAAACGATAAAACAGCTCCTCCGTGCAGTTTTCATACCGAGTCACCGTCCACTGGGCTCAGCGAGAAAACGCGATTTCGGCGCTTCTGAGGGCCGAAAACGCGATATCGGCCGATTTGCGATCTGTCAGCAGATTCGGTTTCTGGGCAGTTTACATGTCGAACTGCACGGTAGAAACGATAAAACAGCTCCTCCGTGCAGTTTTCATACCGAGTCACCGTCCACTGGGCTCAGCGAGAAAACGCGATTTCGGCGCTTCTGAGGGCCGAAAACGCGATATCGGCCGATTTGCGATCTGTCAGCAGATTCGGTTTCTGGGCAGTTTACATGTCGAACTGCACGGTAGAAACGATAAAACAGCTCCTCCGTGCAGTTTTCATACCGAGTCACCGTCCACTGGGCTCAGCGAGAAAACGCGATTTCGGCGCTTCTGAGGGCCGAAAACGCGATATCGGCCGATTTGCGATCTGTCAGCAGATTCGGTTTCGGCGCTTCTGAGGGCCGAAAACGCGATATCGGCCGATTTTCGATCTGTCAGCAGATTCGGTTTCTGGGCAGTTTACATGTCGAACTGCACGGTAGAAACGATAAAACAGCTCCTCCGTGCAGTTTTCATACCGAGTCACCGTCCACTGGGCTCAGCGAGAAAACGCGATTTCGGCGCTTCTGAGGGCCGAAAACGCGATATCGGCCGATTTTCGATCTGTCAGCAGATTCGGTTTCTGGGCAGTTTACATGTCGAACTGCACGGTAGAAACGATAAAACAGCTCCTCCGTGCAGTTTTCATACCGAGTCACCGTCCACTGGGCTCAGCGAGAAAACGCGATTTCGGCGCTTCTGAGGGCCGAAAACGCGATATCGGCCGATTTTCGATCTGTCAGCAGATTCGGTTTCTGGGCAGTTTACATGTCGAACTGCACGGTAGAAACGATAAAACAGCTCCTCCGTGCAGTTTTCATACCGAGTCACCGTCCACTGGGCTCAGCGAGAAAACGCGATTTCGGCGCTTCTGAGGGCCGAAAACGCGATATCGGCCGATTTGCGATCTGTCAGCAGATTCGGTTTCTGGGCAGTTTACATGTCGAACTGCACGGTGAAAACGATAAAACAGCTCCTCCGTGCAGTTTTCATACCGAGTCACCGTCCACTGGGCTCAGCGAGAAAACGCGATTTCGGCGCTTCTGAGGGCCGAAAACGCGATATCGGCCGATTTTCGATCTGTCAGCAGATTCGGTTTCTGGGCAGTTTACATGTCGAACTGCACGGTAGAAACGATAAAACAGCTCCTCCGTGCAGTTTTCATACCGAGTCACCGTCCACTGGGCTCAGCGAGAAAACGCGATTTCGGCGCTTCTGAGGGCCGAAAACGCGATATCGGCCGATTTGCGATCTGTCAGCAGATTCGGTTTCTGGGCAGTTTACATGTCGAACTGCACGGTAGAAACGATAAAACAGCTCCTCCGTGCAGTTTTCATACCGAGTCACCGTCCACTGGGCTCAGCGAGAAAACGCGATTTCGGCGCTTCTGAGGGCCGAAAACGCGATATCGGCTGATTTTCGATCTGTCAGCAGATTCGGTTTCTGGGCAGCTAGAAAACGCGATTTCGGCGCTTCTGAGGGCCGAAAACGCGATATCGGCCGATTTTCGATCTGTCAGCAGATTCGGTTTCTGGGCAGTTTACATGTCGAACTGCACGGTAGAAACGATAAAACAGCTCCTCCGTGCAGTTTTCATACCGAGTCACCGTCCACTGGGCTCAGCGAGAAAACGCGATTTCGGCGCTTCTGAGGGCCGAAAACGCGATATCGGCCGATTTGCGATCTGTCAGCAGATTCGGTTTCTGGGCAGTTTACATGTCGAACTGCACGGTAGAAACGATAAAACAGCTCCTCCGTGCAGTTTTCATACCGAGTCACCGTCCACTGGGCTCAGCGAGAAAACGCGATTTCGGCGCTTCTGAGGGCCGAAAACGCGATATCGGCCGATTTGCGATCTGTCAGCAGATTCGGTTTCTGGGCAGTTTACATGTCGAACTGCACGGTAGAAACGATAAAACAGCTCCTCCGTGCAGTTTTCATACCGAGTCACCGTCCACTGGGCTCAGCGAGAAAACGCGATTTCGGCGCTTCTGAGGGCCGAAAACGCGATATCGGCCGATTTTCGATCTGTCAGCAGATTCGGTTTCTGGGCAGTTTACATGTCGAACTGCACGGTAGAAACGATAAAACAGCTCCTCCGTGCAGTTTTCATACCGAGTCACCGTCCACTGGGCTCAGCGAGAAAACGCGATTTCGGCGCTTCTGAGGGCCGAAAACGCGATATCGGCCGATTTTCGATCTGTCAGCAGATTCGGTTTCTGGGCAGTTTACATGTCGAACTGCACGGTAGAAACGATAAAACAGCTCCTCCGTGCAGTTTTCATACCGAGTCACCGTCCACTGGGCTCAGCGAGAAAACGCGATTTCGGCGCTTCTGAGGGCCGAAAACGCGATATCGGCCGATTTTCGATCTGTCAGCAGATTCGGTTTCTGGGCAGTTTACATGTCGAACTGCACGGTAGAAACGATAAAACAGCTCCTCCGTGCAGTTTTCATACCGAGTCACCGTCCACTGGGCTCAGCGAGAAAACGCGATTTCGGCGCTTCTGAGGGCCGAAAACGCGATATCGGCCGATTTGCGATCTGTCAGCAGATTCGTTTTCTGGGCAGTTTACATGTCGAACTGCACGGTAGAAACGATAAAACAGCTCCTCCGTGCTGTTTTCATACCGAGTCACCGTCCACTAGGCTCACGAGGCTCAGCGAGAAAACGCGATTTCGGCGCTTCTGAGGGCCGAAAACGCGATATCGGCCGGATTTGCGATCTGTGCGAGAAAACGCGATTTCGGCGCTTCTGAGGGCCGAAAACGCGATATCGGCCGATTTGCGATCTGTCAGCAGATTCGGTTTCTGGGCAGTTTACATGTCGAACTGCACGGTAGAAACGATAAAACAGCTCCTCCGTGCAGTTTTCATACCGAGTCACCGTCCACTGGGCTCAGCGAGAAAACGCGATTTCGGCGCTTCTGAGGGCCGAAAACGCGATATCGGCCGATTTGCGATCTGTCAGCAGATTCGGTTTCTGGGCAGTTTACATGTCGAACTGCACGGTAGAAACGATAAAACAGCTCCTCCGTGCAGTTTTCATACCGAGTCACCGTCCACTGGGCTCAGCGAGAAAACGCGATTTCGGCGCTTCTGAGGGCCGAAAACGCGATATCGGCCGATTTTCGATCTGTCAGCAGATTCGGTTTCTGGGCAGTTTACATGTCGAACTGCACGGTAGAAACGATAAAACAGCTCCTCCGTGCAGTTTTCATACCGAGTCACCGTCCACTGGGCTCAGCGAGAAAACGCGATTTCGGCGCTTCTGAGGGCCGAAAACGCGATATCGGCCGATTTGCGATCTGTCAGCAGATTCGGTTTCTGGGCAGTTTACATGTCGAACTGCACGGTAGAAACGATAAAACAGCTCCTCCGTGCAGTTTTCATACCGAGTCACCGTCCACTGGGCTCAGCGAGAAAACGCGATTTCGGCGCTTCTGAGGGCCGAAAACGCGATATCGGCCGATTTTCGATCTGTCAGCAGATTCGGTTTCTGGGCAGTTTACATGTCGAACTGCACGGTAGAAACGATAAAACAGCTCCTCCGTGCAGTTTTCATACCGAGTCACCGTCCACTGGGCTCAGCGAGAAAACGCGATTTCGGCGCTTCTGAGGGCCGAAAACGCGATATCGGCCGATTTGCGATCTGTCAGCAGATTCGGTTTCTGGGCAGTTTACATGTCGAACTGCACGGTAGAAACGATAAAACAGCTCCTCCGTGCAGTTTTCATACCGAGTCACCGTCCACTGGGCTCAGCGAGAAAACGCGATTTCGGCGCTTCTGAGGGCCGAAAACGCGATATCGGCCGATTTGCGATCTGTCAGCAGATTCGGTTTCTGGGCAGTTTACATGTCGAACTGCACGGTAGAAACGATAAAACAGCTCCTCCGTGCAGTTTTCATACCGAGTCACCGTCCACTGGGCTCAGCGAGAAAACGCGATTTCGGCGCTTCTGAGGGCCGAAAACGCGATATCGGCCGATTTGCGATCTGTCAGCAGATTCGGTTTCTGGGCAGTTTACATGTCGAACTGCACGGTAGAAACGATAAAACAGCTCCTCCGTGCAGTTTTCATACCGAGTCACCGTCCACTCGGCTCAGCGAGAAAACGCGATTTCGGCGCTTCTGAGGGCCGAAAACGCGATATCGGCCGATTTTGCGATCTGTCAGCAGATTCGGTTTCTGGGCAGTTTACATGTCGAACTGCACGGTAGAAACGATAAAACAGCTCCTCCGTGCAGTTTTCATACCGAGTCACCGTCCACTGGGCTCAGCGAGAAAACGCGATTTCGGCGCTTCTGAGGGCCGAAAACGCGATATCGGCCGATTTGCGATCTGTCAGCAGATTCGGTTTCTGGGCAGTTTACATGTCGAACTGCACGGTAGAAACGATAAAACAGCTCCTCCGTGCAGTTTTCATACCGAGTCACCGTCCACTCGGCTCAGCGAGAAAACGCGATTTCGGCGCTTCTGAGGGCCGAAAACGCGATATCGGCCGATTTTCGATCTGTCAGCAGATTCGGTTTCTGGGCAGTTTACATGTCGAACTGCACGGTAGAAACGATAAAACAGCTCCTCCGTGCAGTTTTCATACCGAGTCACCGTCCACTCGGCTCAGCGAGAAAACGCGATTTCGGCGCTTCTGAGGGCCGAAAACGCGATATCGGCCGATTTGCGATCTGTCAGCAGATTCGGTTTCTGGGCAGTTTACATGTCGAACTGCACGGTAGAAACGATAAAACAGCTCCTCCGTGCAGTTTTCATACCGAGTCACCGTCCACTCGGCTCAGCGAGAAAACGCGATTTCGGCGCTTCTGAGGGCCGAAAACGCGATATCGGCCGATTTGCGATCTGTCAGCAGATTCGGTTTCTGGGCAGTTTACATGTCGAACTGCACGGTAGAAACGATAAAACAGCTCCTCCGTGCAGTTTTCATACCGAGTCACCGTCCACTGGGCTCAGCGAGAAAACGCGATTTCGGCGCTTCTGAGGGCCGAAAACGCGATATCGGCCGATTTGCGATCTGTCAGCAGATTCGGTTTCTGGGCAGTTTACATGTCGAACTGCACGGTAGAAACGATAAAACAGCTCCTCCGTGCAGTTTTCATACCGAGTCACCGTCCACTGGGCTCAGCGAGAAAACGCGATTTCGGCGCTTCTGAGGGCCGAAAACGCGATATCGGCCGATTTGCGATCTGTCAGCAGATTCGGTTTCTGGGCAGTTTACATGTCGAACTGCACGGTAGAAACGATAAAACAGCTCCTCCGTGCAGTTTTCATACCGAGTCACCGTCCACTGGGCTCAGCGAGAAAACGCGATTTCGGCGCTTCTGAGGGCCGAAAACGCGATATCGGCCGATTTGCGATCTGTCAGCAGATTCGGTTTCTGGGCAGTTTACATGTCGAACTGCACGGTAGAAACGATAAAACAGCTCCTCCGTGCAGTTTTCATACCGAGTCACCGTCCACTGGGCTCAGCGAGAAAACGCGATTTCGGCGCTTCTGAGGGCCGAAAACGCGATATCGGCCGATTTGCGATCTGTCAGCAGATTCGGTTTCTGGGCAGTTTACATGTCGAACTGCACGGTAGAAACGATAAAACAGCTCCTCCGTGCAGTTTTCATACCGAGTCACCGTCCACTGGGCTCAGCGAGAAAACGCGATTTCGGCGCTTCTGAGGGCCGAAAACGCGATATCGGCCGATTTGCGATCTGTCAGCAGATTCGGTTTCTGGGCAGTTTACATGTCGAACTGCACGGTAGAAACGATAAAACAGCTCCTCCGTGCAGTTTTCATACCGAGTCACCGTCCACTGGGCTCAGCGAGAAAACGCGATTTCGGCGCTTCTGAGGGCCGAAAACGCGATATCGGCCGATTTGCGATCTGTCAGCAGATTCGGTTTCTGGGCAGTTTACATGTCGAACTGCACGGTAGAAACGATAAAACAGCTCCTCCGTGCAGTTTTCATACCGAGTCACCGTCCACTCGGCTCAGCGAGAAAACGCGATTTCGGCGCTTCTGAGGGCCGAAAACGCGATATCGGCCGATTTGCGATCTGTCAGCAGATTCGGTTTCTGGGCAGTTTACATGTCGAACTGCACGGTAGAAACGATAAAACAGCTCCTCCGTGCAGTTTTCATACCGAGTCACCGTCCACTGGGCTCAGCGAGAAAACGCGATTTCGGCGCTTCTGAGGGCCGAAAACGCGATATCGGCCGATTTGCGATCTGTCAGCAGATTCGGTTTCTGGGCAGTTTACATGTCGAACTGCACGGTAGAAACGATAAAACAGCTCCTCCGTGCAGTTTTCATACCGAGTCACCGTCCACTCGGCTCAGCGAGAAAACGCGATTTCGGCGCTTCTGAGGGCCGAAAACGCGATATCGGCCGATTTGCGATCTGTCAGCAGATTCGGTTTCTGGGCAGTTTACATGTCGAACTGCACGGTAGAAACGATAAAACAGCTCCTCCGTGCAGTTTTCATACCGAGTCACCGTCCACTGGGCTCAGCGAGAAAACGCGATTTCGGCGCTTCTGAGGGCCGAAAACGCGATATCGGCCGATTTGCGATCTGTCAGCAGATTCGGTTTCTGGGCAGTTTACATGTCGAACTGCACGGTAGAAACGATAAAACAGCTCCTCCGTGCAGTTTTCATACCGAGTCACCGTCCACTGGGCTCAGCGAGAAAACGCGATTTCGGCGCTTCTGAGGGCCGAAAACGCGATATCGGCCGATTTGCGATCTGTCAGCAGATTCGGTTTCTGGGCATTTACATGTCGAACTGCACGGTAGAAACGATAAAACAGCTCCTCCGTGCAGTTTTCATACCGAGTCACCGTCCACTCGGCTCAGCGAGAAAACGCGATTTCGGCGCTTCTGAGGGCCGAAAACGCGATATCGGCCGATTTGCGATCTGTCAGCAGATTCGGTTTCTGGGCAGTTTACATGTCGAACTGCACGGTAGAAACGATAAAACAGCTCCTCCGTGCAGTTTTCATACCGAGTCACCGTCCACTCGGCTCAGCGAGAAAACGCGATTTCGGCGCTTCTGAGGGCCGAAAACGCGATATCGGCCGATTTGCGATCTGTCAGCAGATTCGGTTTCTGGGCAGTTTACATGTCGAACTGCACGGTAGAAACGATAAAACAGCTCCTCCGTGCAGTTTTCATACCGAGTCACCGTCCACTGGGCTCAGCGAGAAAACGCGATTTCGGCGCTTCTGATGGCCGAAAACGCGATATCGGCTGATTTGCGATCTGTCAGCAGATTCGGTTTCTGGGCAGTTTACATGTCGAACTGCACGGTAGAAACGATAAAACAGCTCCTCCGTGCAGTTTTCATACCGAGTCACCGTCCACTCGGCTCAGCGAGAAAACGCTCACCGTCCACTAGGCTCAGCGAGAAAACGCGATTTCGGCGCTTCTGAGGGCCGAAAACGCGATATCGGCCGATTTTCGATCTGTCAGCAGATTCGGTTTCTGGGCAGTTTACATGTCGAACTGCACGGTAGAAACGATAAAACAGCTCCTCCGTGCAGTTTTCATACCGAGTCACCGTCCACTGGGCTCAGCGAGAAAACGCGATTTCGGCGCTTCTGAGGGCCGAAAAACGCGATATCAGTCACCGTCCACTGGGCTCAGCGAGAAAACGCGATTTCGGCGCTTCTGAGGGCCGAAAACGCGATATCGGCCGATTTGCGATCTGTCAGCAGATTCGGTTTCTGGGCAGTTTACATGTCGAACTGCACGGTAGAAACGATAAAACAGCTCCTCCGTGCAGTTTTCATACCGAGTCACCGTCCACTCGGCTCAGCGAGAAAACGCGATTTCGGCGCTTCTGAGGGCCGAAAACGCGATATCGGCCGATTTGCGATCTGTCAGCAGATTCGGTTTCTGGGCAGTTTACATGTCGAACTGCACGGTAGAAACGATAAAACAGCTCCTCCGTGCAGTTTTCATACCGAGTCACCGTCCACTGGGCTCAGCGAGAAAACGCGATTTCGGCGCTTCTGAGGGCCGAAAACGCGATATCGGCCGATTTTCGATCTGTCAGCAGATTCGGTTTCTGGGCAGTTTACATGTCGAACTGCACGGTAGAAACGATAAAACAGCTCCTCCGTGCAGTTTTCATACCGAGTCACCGTCCACTGGGCTCAGCGAGAAAACGCGATTTCGGCGCTTCTGAGGGCCGAAAACGCGATATCGGCCGATTTGCGATCTGTCAGCAGATTCGGTTTCTGGGCAGTTTACATGTCGAACTGCACGGTAGAAACGATAAAACAGCTCCTCCGTGCAGTTTTCATACCGAGTCACCGTCCACTCGGCTCAGCGAGAAAACGCGATTTCGGCGCTTCTGAGGGCCGAAAACGCGATATCGGCCGATTTGCGATCTGTCAGCAGATTCGGTTTCTGGGCAGTTTACATGTCGAACTGCACGGTAGAAACGATAAAACAGCTCCTCCGTGCAGTTTTCATACCGAGTCACCGTCCACTGGGCTCAGCGAGAAAACGCGATTTCGGCGCTTCTGAGGGCCGAAAACGCGATATCGGCCGATTTGCGATCTGTCAGCAGATTCGGTTTCTGGGCAGTTTACATGTCGAACTGCACGGTAGAAACGATAAAACAGCTCCTCCGTGCAGTTTTCATACCGAGTCACCGTCCACTGGGCTCAGCGAGAAAACGCGATTTCGGCGCTTCTGAGGGCCGAAAACGCGATATCGGCCGATTTGCGATCTGTCAGCAGATTCGGTTTCTGGGCAGTTTACATGTCGAACTGCACGGTAGAAACGATAAAACAGCTCCTCCGTGCAGTTTTCATACCGAGTCACCGTCCACTGGGCTCAGCGAGAAAACGCGATTTCGGCGCTTCTGAGGGCCGAAAACGCGATATCGGCCGATTTGCGATCTGTCAGCAGATTCGGTTTCTGGGCAGTTTACATGTCGAACTGCACGGTAGAAACGATAAAACAGCTCCTCCGTGCAGTTTTCATACCGAGTCACCGTCCACTGGGCTCAGCGAGAAAACGCGATTTCGGCGCTTCTGAGGGCCGAAAACGCGATATCGGCCGATTTGCGATCTGTCAGCAGATTCGGTTTCTGGGCAGTTTACATGTCGAACTGCACGGTAGAAACGATAAAACAGCTCCTCCGTGCAGTTTTCATACCGAGTCACCGTCCACTGGGCTCAGCGAGAAAACGCGATTTCGGCGCTTCTGAGGGCCGAAAACGCGATATCGGCCGATTTGCGATCTGTCAGCAGATTCGGTTTCTGGGCAGTTTACATGTCGAACTGCACGGTAGAAACGATAAAACAGCTCCTCCGTGCAGTTTTCATACCGAGTCACCGTCCACTGGGCTCAGCGAGAAAACGCGATTTCGGCGCTTCTGAGGGCCGAAAACGCGATATCGGCCGATTTGCGATCTGTCAGCAGATTCGGTTTCTGGGCAGTTTACATGTCGAACTGCACGGTAGAAACGATAAAACAGCTCCTCCGTGCAGTTTTCATACCGAGTCACCGTCCACTGGGCTCAGCGAGAAAACGCGATTTCGGCGCTTCTGAGGGCCGAAAACGCGATATCGGCCGATTTTCGATCTGTCAGCAGATTCGGTTTCTGGGCAGTTTACATGTCGAACTGCACGGTAGAAACGATAAAACAGCTCCTCCGTGCAGTTTTCATACCGAGTCACCGTCCACTGGGCTCAGCGAGAAAACGCGATTTCGGCGCTTCTGAGGGCCGAAAACGCGATATCGGCCGATTTGCGATCTGTCAGCAGATTCGGTTTCTGGGCAGTTTACATGTCGAACTGCACGGTAGAAACGATAAAACAGCTCCTCCGTGCAGTTTTCATACCGAGTCACCGTCCACTGGGCTCAGCGAGAAAACGCGATTTCGGCGCTTCTGAGGGCCGAAAACGCGATATCGGCCGATTTGCGATCTGTCAGCAGATTCGGTTTCTGGGCAGTTTACATGTCGAACTGCACGGTAGAAACGATAAAACAGCTCCTCCGTGCAGTTTTCATACCGAGTCACCGTCCACTCGGCTCAGCGAGAAAACGCGATTTCGGCGCTTCTGAGGGCCGAAAACGCGATATCGGCCGATTTGCGATCTGTCAGCAGATTCGGTTTCTGGGCAGTTTACATGTCGAACTGCACGGTAGAAACGATAAAACAGCTCCTCCGTGCAGTTTTCATACCGAGTCACCGTCCACTGGGCTCAGCGAGAAAACGCGATTTCGGCGCTTCTGAGGGCCGAAAACGCGATATCGGCCGATTTTCGATCTGTCAGCAGATTCGGTTTCTGGGCAGTTTACATGTCGAACTGCACGGTAGAAACGATAAAACAGCTCCTCCGTGCAGTTTTCATACCGAGTCACCGTCCACTGGGCTCAGCGAGAAAACGCGATTTCGGCGCTTCTGAGGGCCGAAAACGCGATATCGGCCGATTTGCGATCTGTCAGCAGATTCGGTTTCTGGGCAGTTTACATGTCGAACTGCACGGTAGAAACGATAAAACAGCTCCTCCGTGCAGTTTTCATACCGAGTCACCGTCCACTGGGCTCAGCGAGAAAACGCGATTTCGGCGCTTCTGAGGGCCGAAAACGCGATATCGGCCGATTTGCGATCTGTCAGCAGATTCGGTTTCTGGGCAGTTTACATGTCGAACTGCACGGTAGAAACGATAAAACAGCTCCTCCGTGCAGTTTTCATACCGAGTCACCGTCCACTGGGCTCAGCGAGAAAACGCGATTTCGGCGCTTCTGAGGGCCGAAAACGCGATATCGGCCGATTTGCGATCTGTCAGCAGATTCGGTTTCTGGGCAGTTTACATGTCGAACTGCACGGTAGAAACGATAAAACAGCTCCTCCGTGCAGTTTTCATACCGAGTCACCGTCCACTGGGCTCAGCGAGAAAACGCGATTTCGGCGCTTCTGAGGGCCGAAAACGCGATATCGGCCGATTTTCGATCTGTCAGCAGATTCGGTTTCTGGGCAGTTTACATGTCGAACTGCACGGTAGAAACGATAAAACAGCTCCTCCGTGCAGTTTTCATACCGAGTCACCGTCCACTGGGCTCAGCGAGAAAACGCGATTTCGGCGCTTCTGAGGGCCGAAAACGCGATATCGGCCGATTTGCGATCTGTCAGCAGATTCGGTTTCTGGGCAGTTTACATGTCGAACTGCACGGTAGAAACGATAAAACAGCTCCTCCGTGCAGTTTTCATACCGAGTCACCGTCCACTGGGCTCAGCGAGAAAACGCGATTTCGGCGCTTCTGAGGGCCGAAAACGCGATATCGGCCGATTTGCGATCTGTCAGCAGATTCGGTTTCTGGGCAGTTTACATGTCGAACTGCACGGTAGAAACGATAAAACAGCTCCTCCGTGCAGTTTTCATACCGAGTCACCGTCCACTGGGCTCAGCGAGAAAACGCGATTTCGGCGCTTCTGAGGGCCGAAAACGCGATATCGGCCGATTTGCGATCTGTCAGCAGATTCGGTTTCTGGGCAGTTTACATGTCGAACTGCACGGTAGAAACGATAAAACAGCTCCTCCGTGCAGTTTTCATACCGAGTCACCGTCCACTGGGCTCAGCGAGAAAACGCGATTTCGGCGCTTCTGAGGGCCGAAAACGCGATATCGGCCGATTTGCGATCTGTCAGCAGATTCGGTTTCTGGGCAGTTTACATGTCGAACTGCACGGTAGAAACGATAAAACAGCTCCTCCGTGCAGTTTTCATACCGAGTCACCGTCCACTGGGCTCAGCGAGAAAACGCGATTTCGGCGCTTCTGAGGGCCGAAAACGCGATATCGGCCGATTTGCGATCTGTCAGCAGATTCGGTTTCTGGGCAGTTTACATGTCGAACTGCACGGTAGAAACGATAAAACAGCTCCTCCGTGCAGTTTTCATACCGAGTCACCGTCCACTCGGCTCAGCGAGAAAACGCGATTTCGGCGCTTCTGAGGGCCGAAAACGCGATATCGGCCGATTTGCGATCTGTCAGCAGATTCGGTTTCTGGGCAGTTTACATGTCGAACTGCACGGTAGAAACGATAAAACAGCTCCTCCGTGCAGTTTTCATACCGAGTCACCGTCCACTGGGCTCAGCGAGAAAACGCGATTTCGGCGCTTCTGAGGGCCGAAAACGCGATATCGGCCGATTTGCGATCTGTCAGCAGATTCGGTTTCTGGGCAGTTTACATGTCGAACTGCACGGTAGAAACGATAAAACAGCTCCTCCGTGCAGTTTTCATACCGAGTCACCGTCCACTGGGCTCAGCGAGAAAACGCGATTTCGGCGCTTCTGAGGGCCGAAAACGCGATATCGGCCGATTTGCGATCTGTCAGCAGATTCGGTTTCTGGGCAGTTTACATGTCGAACTGCACGGTAGAAACGATAAAACAGCTCCTCCGTGCAGTTTTCATACCGAGTCACCGTCCACTGGGCTCAGCGAGAAAACGCGATTTCGGCGCTTCTGAGGGCCGAAAACGCGATATCGGCCGATTTGCGATCTGTCAGCAGATTCGGTTTCTGGGCAGTTTACATGTCGAACTGCACGGTAGAAACGATAAAACAGCTCCTCCGTGCAGTTTTCATACCGAGTCACCGTCCATTTCGGCGCTCCTGAGGGCCGAAAACGCGATATCGGCCGATTTGCGATCTGTCAGCAGATTCGGTTTCTGGGCAGTTTACATGTCGAACTGCACGGTAGAAACGATAAAACAGCTCCTCCGTGCAGTTTTCATACCGAGTCACCGTCCACTCGGCTCAGCGAGAAAACGCGATTTCGGCGCTTCTGAGGGCCGAAAACGCGATATCGGCCGATTTTCGATCTGTCAGCAGATTCGGTTTCTGGGCAGTTTACATGTCGAACTGCACGGTAGAAACGATAAAACAGCTCCTCCGTGCAGTTTTCATACCGAGTCACCGTCCACTGGGCTCAGCGAGAAAACGCGATTTCGGCGCTTCTGAGGGCCGAAAACGCGATATCGGCCGATTTGCGATCTGTCAGCAGATTCGGTTTCTGGGCAGTTTACATGTCGAACTGCACGGTAGAAACGATAAAACAGCTCCTCCGTGCAGTTTTCATACCGAGTCACCGTCCACTGGGCTCAGCGAGAAAACGCGATTTCGGCGCTTCTGAGGGCCGAAAACGCGATATCGGCCGATTTGCGATCTGTCAGCAGATTCGGTTTCTGGGCAGTTTACATGTCGAACTGCACGGTAGAAACGATAAAACAGCTCCTCCGTGCAGTTTTCATACCGAGTCACCGTCCACTGGGCTCAGCGAGAAAACGCGATTTCGGCACTACTGAGGGCCGAAAACGCGATATCGGCCGATTTTCGATCTGTCAGCAGATTCGGTTTCTGGGCAGTTTACATGTCGAACTGCACGGTAGAAACGATAAAACAGCTCCTCCGTGCAGTTTTCATACCGAGTCACCGTCCACTGGGCTCAGCGAGAAAACGCGATTTCGGCGCTTCTGAGGGCCGAAAACGCGATATCGGCCGATTTTCGATCTGTCAGCAGATTCGGTTTCTGGGCAGTTTACATGTCGAACTGCACGGTAGAAACGATAAAACAGCTCCTCCGTGCAGTTTTCATACCGAGTCACCGTCCACTGGGCTCAGCGAGAAAACGCGATTTCGGCGCTTCTGAGGGCCGAAAACGCGATATCGGCCGATTTTCGATCTGTCAGCAGATTCGGTTTCTGGGCAGTTTACATGTCGAACTGCACGGTAGAAACGATAAAACAGCTCCTCCGTGCAGTTTTCATACCGAGTCACCGTCCACTGGGCTCAGCGAGAAAACGCGATTTCGGCGCTTCTGAGGGCCGAAAACGCGATATCGGCCGATTTGCGATCTGTCAGCAGATTCGGTTTCTGGGCAGTTTACATGTCGAACTGCACGGTAGAAACGATAAAACAGCTCCTCCGTGCAGTTTTCATACCGAGTCACCGTCCACTGGGCTCAGCGAGAAAACGCGATTTCGGCGCTTCTGAGGGCCGAAAACGCGATATCGGCCGATTTGCGATCTGTCAGCAGATTCGGTTTCTGGGCAGTTTACATGTCGAACTGCACGGTAGAAACGATAAAACAGCTCCTCCGTGCAGTTTTCATACCGAGTCACCGTCCACTGGGCTCAGCGAGAAAACGCGATTTCGGCGCTTCTGAGGGCCGAAAACGCGATATCGGCCGATTTGCGATCTGTCAGCAGATTCGGTTTCTGGGCAGTTTACATGTCGAACTGCACGGTAGAAACGATAAAACAGCTCCTCCGTGCAGTTTTCATACCGAGTCACCGTCCACTGGGCTCAGCGAGAAAACGCGATTTCGGCGCTTCTGAGGGCCGAAAACGCGATATCGGCCGATTTTCGATCTGTCAGCAGATTCGGTTTCTGGGCAGTTTACATGTCGAACTGCACGGTAGAAACGATAAAACAGCTCCTCCGTGCAGTTTTCATACCGAGTCACCGTCCACTGGGCTCAGCGAGAAAACGCGATTTCGGCGCTTCTGAGGGCCGAAAACGCGATATCGGCCGATTTTCGATCTGTCAGCAGATTCGGTTTCTGGGCAGTTTACATGTCGAACTGCACGGTAGAAACGATAAAACAGCTCCTCCGTGCAGTTTTCATACCGAGTCACCGTCCACTGGGCTCAGCGAGAAAACGCGATTTCGGCGCTTCTGAGGGCCGAAAACGCGATATCGGCCGATTTTCGATCTGTCAGCAGATTCGGTTTCTGGGCAGTTTACATGTCGAACTGCACGGTAGAAACGATAAAACAGCTCCTCCGTGCAGTTTTCATACCGAGTCACCGTCCACTGGGCTCAGCGAGAAAACGCGATTTCGGCGCTTCTGAGGGCCGAAAACGCGATATCGGCCGATTTGCGATCTGTCAGCAGATTCGGTTTCTGGGCAGTTTACATGTCGAACTGCACGGTAGAAACGATAAAACAGCTCCTCCGTGCAGTTTTCATACCGAGTCACCGTCCACTGGGCTCAGCGAGAAAACGCGATTTCGGCGCTTCTGAGGGCCGAAAACGCGATATCGGCCGATTTTCGATCTGTCAGCAGATTCGGTTTCTGGGCAGTTTACATGTCGAACTGCACGGTAGAAACGATAAAACAGCTCCTCCGTGCAGTTTTCATACCGAGTCACCGTCCACTGGGCTCAGCGAGAAAACGCGATTTCGGCGCTTCTGAGGGCCGAAAACGCGATATCGGCCGATTTTCGATCTGTCAGCAGATTCGGTTTCTGGGCAGTTTACATGTCGAACTGCACGGTAGAAACGATAAAACAGCTCCTCCGTGCAGTTTTCATACCGAGTCACCGTCCACTGGGCTCAGCGAGAAAACGCGATTTCGGCGCTTCTGAGGGCCGAAAACGCGATATCGGCCGATTTTCGATCTGTCAGCAGATTCGGTTTCTGGGCAGTTTACATGTCGAACTGCACGGTAGAAACGATAAAACAGCTCCTCCGTGCAGTTTTCATACCGAGTCACCGTCCACTGGGCTCAGCGAGAAAACGCGATTTCGGCGCTTCTGAGGGCCGAAAACGCGATATCGGCCGATTTTCGATCTGTCAGCAGATTCGGTTTCTGGGCAGTTTACATGTCGAACTGCACGGTAGAAACGATAAAACAGCTCCTCCGTGCAGTTTTCATACCGAGTCACCGTCCACTGGGCTCAGCGAGAAAACGCGATTTCGGCGCTTCTGAGGGCCGAAAACGCGATATCGGCCGATTTTCGATCTGTCAGCAGATTCGGTTTCTGGGCAGTTTACATGTCGAACTGCACGGTAGAAACGATAAAACAGCTCCTCCGTGCAGTTTTCATACCGAGTCACCGTCCACTGGGCTCAGCGAGAAAACGCGATTTCGGCGCTTCTGAGGGCCGAAAACGCGATATCGGCCGATTTTGCGATCTGTCAGCAGATTCGGTTTCTGGGCAGTTTACATGTCGAACTGCACGGTAGAAACGATAAAACAGCTCCTCCGTGCAGTTTTCATACCGAGTCACCGTCCACTGGGCTCAGCGAGAAAACGCGATTTCGGCGCTTCTGAGGGCCGAAAACGCGATATCGGCCGATTTTCGATCTGTCAGCAGATTCGGTTTCTGGGCAGTTTACATGTCGAACTGCACGGTAGAAACGATAAAACAGCTCCTCCGTGCAGTTTTCATACCGAGTCACCGTCCACTGGGCTCAGCGAGAAAACGCGATTTCGGCGCTTCTGAGGGCCGAAAACGCGATATCGGCCGATTTTCGATCTGTCAGCAGATTCGGTTTCTGGGCAGTTTACATGTCGAACTGCACGGTAGAAACGATAAAACAGCTCCTCCGTGCAGTTTTCATACCGAGTCACCGTCCACTGGGCTCAGCGAGAAAACGCGATTTCGGCGCTTCTGAGGGCCGAAAACGCGATATCGGCCGATTTTCGATCTGTCAGCAGATTCGGTTTCTGGGCAGTTTACATGTCGAACTGCACGGTAGAAACGATAAAACAGCTCCTCCGTGCAGTTTTCATACCGAGTCACCGTCCACTGGGCTCAGCGAGAAAACGCGATTTCGGCGCTTCTGAGGGCCGAAAACGCGATATCGGCCGATTTGCGATCTGTCAGCAGATTCGGTTTCTGGGCAGTTTACATGTCGAACTGCACGGTAGAAACGATAAAACAGCTCCTCCGTGCAGTTTTCATACCGAGTCACCGTCCACTGGGCTCAGCGAGAAAACGCGATTTCGGCGCTTCTGAGGGCCGAAAACGCGATATCGGCCGATTTGCGATCTGTCAGCAGATTCGGTTTCTGGGCAGTTTACATGTCGAACTGCACGGTAGAAACGATAAAACAGCTCCTCCGTGCAGTTTTCATACCGAGTCACCGTCCACTGGGCTCAGCGAGAAAACGCGATTTCGGCGCTTCTGAGGGCCGAAAACGCGATATCGGCCGATTTTCGATCTGTCAGCAGATTCGGTTTCTGGGCAGTTTACATGTCGAACTGCACGGTAGAAACGATAAAACAGCTCCTCCGTGCAGTTTTCATACCGAGTCACCGTCCACTGGGCTCAGCGAGAAAACGCGATTTCGGCGCTTCTGAGGGCCGAAAACGCGATATCGGCCGATTTTCGATCTGTCAGCAGATTCGGTTTCTGGGCAGTTTACATGTCGAACTGCACGGTAGAAACGATAAAACAGCTCCTCCGTGCAGTTTTCATACCGAGTCACCGTCCACTGGGCTCAGCGAGAAAACGCGATTTCGGCGCTTCTGAGGGCCGAAAACGCGATATCGGCCGATTTTCGATCTGTCAGCAGATTCGGTTTCTGGGCAGTTTACATGTCGAACTGCACGGTAGAAACGATAAAACAGCTCCTCCGTGCAGTTTTCATACCGAGTCACCGTCCACTGGGCTCAGCGAGAGCTCCTCCGTGCTGTTTTCATACCGAGTCACCGTCCACTGGGCTCAGCGAGAAAACGCGATTTCGGCGCTTCTGAGGGCCGAAAACGCGATATCGGCCGATTTGCGATCTGTCAGCAGATTCGGTTTCTGGGCAGTTTACATGTCGAACTGCACGGTAGAAACGATAAAACAGCTCCTCCGTGCAGTTTTCATACCGAGTCACCGTCCACTGGGCTCAGCGAGAAAACGCGATTTCGGCGCTTCTGAGGGCCGAAAACGCGATATCGGCCGATTTGCGATCTGTCAGCAGATTCGGTTTCTGGGCAGTTTACATGTCGAACTGCACGGTAGAAACGATAAAACAGCTCCCCCGTGCAGTTTTCATACCGAGTCACCGTCCACTGGGCTCAGCGAGAAAACGCGATTTCGGCGCTTCTGAGGGCCGAAAACGCGATATCGGCCGATTTGCGATCTGTCAGCAGATTCGGTTTCTGGGCAGTTTACATGTCGAACTGCACGGTAGAAACGATAAAACAGCTCCTCCGTGCAGTTTTCATACCGAGTCACCGTCCACTGGGCTCAGCGAGAAAACGCGATTTCGGCACTCCTGAGGGCCGAAAACGCGATATCGGCCGATTTTCGATCTGTCAGCAGATTCGGTTTCTGGGCAGTTTACATGTCGAACTGCACGGTAGAAACGATAAAACAGCTCCTCCGTGCAGTTTTCATACCGAGTCACCGTCCACTGGGCTCAGCGAGAAAACGCGATTTCGGCGCTTCTGAGGGCCGAAAACGCGATATCGGCCGATTTTCGATCTGTCAGCAGATTCGGTTTCTGGGCAGTTTACATGTCGAACTGCACGGTAGAAACGATAAAACAGCTCCTCCGTGCAGTTTTCATACCGAGTCACCGTCCACTGGGCTCAGCGAGAAAACGCGATTTCGGCGCTTCTGAGGGCCGAAAACGCGATATCGGCCGATTTTCGATCTGTCAGCAGATTCGGTTTCTGGGCAGTTTACATGTCGAACTGCACGGTAGAAACGATAAAACAGCTCCTCCGTGCAGTTTTCATACCGAGTCACCGTCCACTGGGCTCAGCGAGAAAACGCGATTTCGGCGCTTCTGAGGGCCGAAAACGCGATATCGGCCGATTTGCGATCTGTCAGCAGATTCGGTTTCTGGGCAGTTTACATGTCGAACTGCACGGTAGAAACGATAAAACAGCTCCTCCGTGCAGTTTTCATACCGAGTCACCGTCCACTGGGCTCAGCGAGAAAACGCGATTTCGGCGCTTCTGAGGGCCGAAAACGCGATATCGGCCGATTTTCGATCTGTCAGCAGATTCGGTTTCTGGGCAGTTTACATGTCGAACTGCACGGTAGAAACGATAAAACAGCTCCTCCGTGCAGTTTTCATACCGAGTCACCGTCCACTGGGCTCAGCGAGAAAACGCGATTTCGGCGCTTCTGAGGGCCGAAAACGCGATATCGGCCGATTTTCGATCTGTCAGCAGATTCGGTTTCTGGGCAGTTTACATGTCGAACTGCACGGTAGAAACGATAAAACAGCTCCTCCGTGCAGTTTTCATACCGAGTCACCGTCCACTGGGCTCAGCGAGAAAACGCGATTTCGGCGCTTCTGAGGGCCGAAAACGCGATATCGGCCGATTTGCGATCTGTCAGCAGATTCGGTTTCTGGGCAGTTTACATGTCGAACTGCACGGTAGAAACGATAAAACAGCTCCTCCGTGCAGTTTTCATACCGAGTCACCGTCCACTGGGCTCAGCGAGAAAACGCGATTTCGGCGCTTCTGAGGGCCGAAAACGCGATATCGGCCGATTTGCGATCTGTCAGCAGATTCGGTTTCTGGGCAGTTTACATGTCGAACTGCACGGTAGAAACGATAAAACAGCTCCTCCGTGCAGTTTTCATACCGAGTCACCGTCCACTGGGCTCAGCGAGAAAACGCGATTTCGGCGCTTCTGAGGGCCGAAAACGCGATATCGGCCGATTTGCGATCTGTCAGCAGATTCGGTTTCTGGGCAGTTTACATGTCGAACTGCACGGTAGAAACGATAAAACAGCTCCTCCGTGCAGTTTTCATACCGAGTCACCGTCCACTGGGCTCAGCGAGAAAACGCGATTTCGGCGCTTCTGAGGGCCGAAAACGCGATATCGGCCGATTTTCGATCTGTCAGCAGATTCGGTTTCTGGGCAGTTTACATGTCGAACTGCACGGTAGAAACGATAAAACAGCTCCTCCGTGCAGTTTTCATACCGAGTCACCGTCCACTGGGCTCAGCGAGAAAACGCGATTTCGGCGCTTCTGAGGGCCGAAAACGCGATATCGGCCGATTTGCGATCTGTCAGCAGATTCGGTTTCTGGGCAGTTTACATGTCGAACTGCACGGTAGAAACGATAAAACAGCTCCTCCGTGCAGTTTTCATACCGAGTCACCGTCCACTGGGCTCAGCGAGAAAACGCGATTTCGGCGCTTCTGAGGGCCGAAAACGCGATATCGGCCGATTTTCGATCTGTCAGCAGATTCGGTTTCTGGGCAGTTTACATGTCGAACTGCACGGTAGAAACGATAAAACAGCTCCTCCGTGCAGTTTTCATACCGAGTCACCGTCCACTGGGCTCAGCGAGAAAACGCGATTTCGGCGCTTCTGAGGGCCGAAAACGCGATATCGGCCGATTTGCGATCTGTCAGCAGATTCGGTTTCTGGGCAGTTTACATGTCGAACTGCACGGTAGAAACGATAAAACAGCTCCTCCGTGCAGTTTTCATACCGAGTCACCGTCCACTGGGCTCAGCGAGAAAACGCGATTTCGGCGCTTCTGAGGGCCGAAAACGCGATATCGGCCGATTTTCGATCTGTCAGCAGATTCGGTTTCTGGGCAGTTTACATGTCGAACTGCACGGTAGAAACGATAAAACAGCTCCTCCGTGCAGTTTTCATACCGAGTCACCGTCCACTGGGCTCAGCGAGAAAACGCGATTTCGGCGCTTCTGAGGGCCGAAAACGCGATATCGGCCGATTTGCGATCTGTCAGCAGATTCGGTTTCTGGGCAGTTTACATGTCGAACTGCACGGTAGAAACGATAAAACAGCTCCTCCGTGCAGTTTTCATACCGAGTCACCGTCCACTGGGCTCAGCGAGAAAACGCGATTTCGGCGCTTCTGAGGGCCGAAAACGCGATATCGGCCGATTTGCGATCTGTCAGCAGATTCGGTTTCTGGGCAGTTTACATGTCGAACTGCACGGTAGAAACGATAAAACAGCTCCTCCGTGCAGTTTTCATACCGAGTCACCGTCCACTGGGCTCAGCGAGAAAACGCGATTTCGGCGCTTCTGAGGGCCGAAAACGCGATATCGGCCGATTTTCGATCTGTCAGCAGATTCGGTTTCTGGGCAGTTTACATGTCGAACTGCACGGTAGAAACGATAAAACAGCTCCTCCGTGCAGTTTTCATACCGAGTCACCGTCCACTGGGCTCAGCGAGAAAACGCGATTTCGGCGCTTCTGAGGGCCGAAAACGCGATATCGGCCGATTTTCGATCTGTCAGCAGATTCGGTTTCTGGGCAGTTTACATGTCGAACTGCACGGTAGAAACGATAAAACAGCTCCTCCGTGCAGTTTTCATACCGAGTCACCGTCCACTGGGCTCAGCGAGAAAACGCGATTTCGGCGCTTCTGAGGGCCGAAAACGCGATATCGGCCGATTTTCGATCTGTCAGCAGATTCGGTTTCTGGGCAGTTTACATGTCGAACTGCACGGTAGAAACGATAAAACAGCTCCTCCGTGCAGTTTTCATACCGAGTCACCGTCCACTGGGCTCAGCGAGAAAACGCGATTTCGGCGCTTCTGAGGGCCGAAAACGCGATATCGGCCGATTTGCGATCTGTCAGCAGATTCGTTTTCTGGGCAGTTTACATGTCGAACTGCACCGTAGAAACGATAAAACAGCTCCTCCGTGCTGTTTTCATACCGAGTCACCGTCCACTGGGCTCAGCGAGAAAACGCGATTTCGGCGCTTCTGAGGGCCGAAAACGCGATATCGGCCGATTTGCGATCTGTCAGCAGATTCGGTTTCTGGGCAGTTTACATGTCGAACTGCACGGTAGAAACGATAAAACAGCTCCTCCGTGCAGTTTTCATACCGAGTCACCGTCCACTGGGCTCAGCGAGAAAACGCGATTTCGGCGCTTCTGAGGGCCGAAAACGCGATATCGGCCGATTTGCGATCTGTCAGCAGATTCGGTTTCTGGGCAGTTTACATGTCGAACTGCACGGTAGAAACGATAAAACAGCTCCCCCGTGCAGTTTTCATACCGAGTCACCGTCCACTGGGCTCAGCGAGAAAACGCGATTTCGGCGCTTCTGAGGGCCGAAAACGCGATATCGGCCGATTTGCGATCTGTCAGCAGATTCGGTTTCTGGGCAGTTTACATGTCGAACTGCACGGTAGAAACGATAAAACAGCTCCTCCGTGCAGTTTTCATACCGAGTCACCGTCCACTGGGCTCAGCGAGAAAACGCGATTTCGGCACTCCTCGCTTCTGAGGGCCGAAAACGCGATATCGGCCGATTTTCGATCTGTCAGCAGATTCGGTTTCTGGGCAGTTTACATGTCGAACTGCACGGTAGAAACGATAAAACAGCTCCTCCGTGCAGTTTTCATACCGAGTCACCGTCCACTGGGCTCAGCGAGAAAACGCGATTTCGGCGCTTCTGAGGGCCGAAAACGCGATATCGGCCGATTTGCGATCTGTCAGCAGATTCGGTTTCTGGGCAGTTTACATGTCGAACTGCACGGTAGAAACGATAAAACAGCTCCTCCGTGCAGTTTTCATACCGAGTCACCGTCCACTGGGCTCAGCGAGAAAACGCGATTTCGGCGCTTCTGAGGGCCGAAAACGCGATATCGGCCGATTTTCGATCTGTCAGCAGATTCGGTTTCTGGGCAGTTTACATGTCGAACTGCACGGTAGAAACGATAAAACAGCTCCTCCGTGCAGTTTTCATACCGAGTCACCGTCCACTGGGCTCAGCGAGAAAACGCGATTTCGGCGCTTCTGAGGGCCGAAAACGCGATATCGGCCGATTTTCGATCTGTCAGCAGATTCGGTTTCTGGGCAGTTTACATGTCGAACTGCACGGTAGAAACGATAAAACAGCTCCTCCGTGCAGTTTTCATACCGAGTCACCGTCCACTGGGCTCAGCGAGAAAACGCGATTTCGGCGCTTCTGAGGGCCGAAAACGCGATATCGGCCGATTTGCGATCTGTCAGCAGATTCGGTTTCTGGGCAGTTTACATGTCGAACTGCACGGTAGAAACGATAAAACAGCTCCTCCGTGCAGTTTTCATACCGAGTCACCGTCCACTGGGCTCAGCGAGAAAACGCGATTTCGGCGCTTCTGAGGGCCGAAAACGCGATATCGGCCGATTTTCGATCTGTCAGCAGATTCGGTTTCTGGGCAGTTTACATGTCGAACTGCACGGTAGAAACGATAAAACAGCTCCTCCGTGCAGTTTTCATACCGAGTCACCGTCCACTGGGCTCAGCGAGAAAACGCGATTTCGGCGCTTCTGAGGGCCGAAAACGCGATATCGGCCGATTTGCGATCTGTCAGCAGATTCGGTTTCTGGGCAGTTTACATGTCGAACTGCACGGTAGAAACGATAAAACAGCTCCTCCGTGCAGTTTTCATACCGAGTCACCGTCCACTGGGC
The DNA here is from genome assembly GCA_033815515.1 of Cryptocheilus praepositus. Classification (NCBI taxonomy): domain Eukaryota; kingdom Metazoa; phylum Arthropoda; class Insecta; order Hymenoptera; family Pompilidae; genus Cryptocheilus; species Cryptocheilus praepositus. The sequence continues at coordinate 69,928 of JAWWQZ010000286.1, forward strand.
TCAGCGAGAAAACGCGATTTCGGCGCTTCTGAGGGCCGAAAACGCGATATCGGCCGATTTTCGATCTGTCAGCAGATTCGGTTTCTGGGCAGTTTACATGTCGAACTGCACGGTAGAAACGATAAAACAGCTCCTCCGTGCAGTTTTCATACCGAGTCACCGTCCACTGGGCTCAGCGAGAAAACGCGATTTCGGCGCTTCTGAGGGCCGAAAACGCGATATCGGCCGATTTGCGATCTGTCAGCAGATTCGGTTTCTGGGCAGTTTACATGTCGAACTGCACGGTAGAAACGATAAAACAGCTCCCCCGTGCAGTTCATACCGAGTCACCGTCCACTGGGCTCAGCGAGAAAACGCGATTTCGGCGCTTCTGAGGGCCGAAAACGCGATATCGGCCGATTTGCGATCTGTCAGCAGATTCGGTTTCTGGGCAGTTTACATGTCGAACTGCACGGTAGAAACGATAAAACAGCTCCTCCGTGCAGTTTTCATACCGAGTCACCGTCCACTGGGCTCAGCGAGAAAACGCGATTTCGGCGCTTCTGAGGGCCGAAAACGCGATATCGGCCGATTTTCGATCTGTCAGCAGATTCGGTTTCTGGGCAGTTTACATGTCGAACTGCACGGTAGAAACGATAAAACAGCTCCTCCGTGCAGTTTTCATACCGAGTCACCGTCCACTGGGCTCAGCGAGAAAACGCGATTTCGGCGCTTCTGAGGGCCGAAAACGCGATATCGGCCGATTTTCGATCTGTCAGCAGATTCGGTTTCTGGGCAGTTTACATGTCGAACTGCACGGTAGAAACGATAAAACAGCTCCTCCGTGCAGTTTTCATACCGAGTCACCGTCCACTGGGCTCAGCGAGAAAACGCGATTTCGGCGCTTCTGAGGGCCGAAAACGCGATATCGGCCGATTTTCGATCTGTCAGCAGATTCGGTTTCTGGGCAGTTTACATGTCGAACTGCACGGTAGAAACGATAAAACAGCTCCTCCGTGCAGTTTTCATACCGAGTCACCGTCCACTGGGCTCAGCGAGAAAACGCGATTTCGGCGCTTCTGAGGGCCGAAAACGCGATATCGGCCGATTTTCGATCTGTCAGCAGATTCGGTTTCTGGGCAGTTTACATGTCGAACTGCACGGTAGAAACGATAAAACAGCTCCTCCGTGCAGTTTTCATACCGAGTCACCGTCCACTGGGCTCAGCGAGAAAACGCGATTTCGGCGCTTCTGAGGGCCGAAAACGCGATATCGGCCGATTTGCGATCTGTCAGCAGATTCGGTTTCTGGGCAGTTTACATGTCGAACTGCACGGTAGAAACGATAAAACAGCTCCCCCGTGC
>JAWWQZ010000287.1:0-71339 GCA_033815515.1 Cryptocheilus praepositus
TCGCGCCCTAATACCCACTAGCTGATTCGAATAGACCAAATTTCCAAAATTATCACGTGGCCCGCGCGTGGTCTGGCCTGCCGATAGGACCCACGGTGGCCAGTCGCATGAATTGAGGAAAAACCCTAATTCTTTTTTTATGGCCATAAGCCCGTCACCAAGTAATGAGGGACCATTATCGAGCATTTAGACGACGACATAATTTTTACTGAGTTTAGAGTTGACGGCAAGATAGAAAGAGTAATGTTAGTGTGCAAGTATTCTGTGTGAAGTGTCTGTGAGGTGCGAGGTCAATAGAGTTCTGACATAACGAATTATCTGGGCACACATTTCTTCCGGTAAGTGTAACGGTAATAAAAAGTTCCTTTCCTTCTAAAAAGGCAGTTAGCATTTTTTATTTTTAATTTTTACCGATCTAAATATTAGATACAATGGATATGGAATTCAGTGATTCGTCTGATGAATCCGTATTTGGAATCATGCGAAAGAGTCGAAGAAATAGAATACTTTCATCATCATCGTCGGACACGGCAACTGATAGAAATACCACGGAGGAAGAAGTTTGGGAGTTTGATGAGGAACAAGATGATGATGCGGAATGGCGGAAAATTGCAGAAAAATCTGCATCAGAGGAAGAGTATTCGGAAGAAGAAGAACTACTGATGAAAGAGACGGACTGTGACGATCCTGTTGCCTTATATAAATTATTCTTCACGGACGAGATATTAGAGATCATCGTTGAAGAGACTAACAGATACGCTGTAAAGTGCATAGTGAATGCGGCATATGGCAGGAGACAACATCAACAACCATGGAACCCCGTTACAAAAAGTGAATTTAATACCTTTATGGGTATCTCATTATGGGTGTAGTGCAGGTACCCGAACTTCGATTATATTGGTCTAAAAAGGCGATGTATGCAAATGCGCTCAATAAAAGAACATATATTTGCGGTACAGTCAAAATTAATAGAAAATTCCTACCGCCGCAGGGAAACCAAAAACAGAAACAGGGCGATATTATATCTCTTGAAAATCGGAGCGGCGTGAAATTTTTGAAGTGGACAGACAAAAGACCCCTGTGCATGTTAACCACTTCGAGATCTCACAATTGCGCCATTATACGTGGCAAAGATGATAAATTAAAACCAGATACCGTTTTTTATTACAATAGTGCGAAAAAAGGCGTTGACATATCTGACCAAATGTGTTCGTATTATAAATACTTACGGAAAACGGTAAAATGGTATCGTAAAGTTGTCATGGAGCTATTATGCGGGACCTCTTTAGTAAATGCGTGGTACATCCACAAGAAGTGGGGAACTAAACGTTACAAAATTTTTAAATTTAGAGAAAAAATTATTGATTACCTATTGAAGAGAGTTGAGAATCCCCCTAATGAAGAACTAATAGTAAGTAGAGGGAAAAAACATTTTTTAAGTTCATACCAAGGATCCGCGAGGAAGACGAGGAAAAGATGTAAAGAGTGTTACAAACGCTTAACAAACTTAAAAGGTACACAGTACGCCACGAACAAAACAAAAAAAGTAATGACCTTTTGTAACAGTTGTCCGGATAAGCCGGCACTTTGTTTAAAATGTTTTAAAATATTGCATCGGTAATATGAGTAGTTATATTTTGTTATATTCAATGTATTGATTAAATTATAAGTTATGTATTCTGTGTTAAATGCTTTACTATAAGGTAGAAATGTTAATGTATAATGTTAAATCAATAAAATAACATTTTGTACTATGTATTTTTTTGTATACAAACGTGGCCCATCGGTGATGCATGCCGCCCCATGGAACAATCTAGCCTGGGCCACCGGTGGGTCATGCCGCCGCACGGAACAGACAAGCATGGGCCACCGGTGGGTCAGGCCGGCGTCAACGTGTTAAGTCATTTATAGGACATTCAGTTAATTTTGAAAATGGTCTAAGTCAATTCAATCTTTAAAAATAATATTATCGTATAAAATTCACACAAAATTTCATATTCATAGTAAATTTCCATTAATTAAGACTAATAAAATTATAAATTAAAATGTCGCATAATGTAAAAATATTTTTTAATTTATTCAAATGCAATTCATTAAATATCTCGAAACAAGAAATATATGACTTAGACCACTTTCATAATTATGGGCACAAATATGGATAGAGACAAAACGATTAGCAATATTATAGAAATATTTGCGGACAGTTTAACGGATACATCAAGTGATGACGAGAATATGAATATTTGTGAGGACTTTGTCGTGTTCCACTTCACTTAGTGTCATGTTTTACGAAATATCATACTTTAAAAAATGTTTAGTTTTAACACATTTTTACCTATTGAAAAATATTAAAAAAACATTCATTTTTAAAGTTGTTAAAAATAAATATTTCACGGGATAATGATTTTTAATACGTTGACTGCCAAACGTATTTTGCTCTATTAGAATGCACCGTTTCAATATAAATTGCTTTTACAAGATTCCAAACAGGCTTCATTGCGAATTTTTTGCATTTTTAGTCAAATGTTTTGCACCGGTCACCGGTGACCACCGTGGCAGTCAACGTGTTAACTACTAACAAATCATCACTCATTTAAAAATATTTGACGCAAAAAAATACCCGGCCACTGGGTACGATTAGCAATAGAATGCCCGGTCCGCAAAGTGTTAAGATGACATCAGGCGAAGGAATAAGATTTACATGGGTGCATCAACATCGATGAGCACTATGCAAAGGAAGAACCAGTTGAGGACAATGTGAGAGATTCTAGTCTATGATGTAAGAGGTCTGAGGTATGGTTTATAGTTTCGTCAAATGAATTTCAAATCGGTTTGTGGATTAAAAGCGCTGTAACGAATAAAGGTATTATTTGCTCTAATCGCAGAAATTTATTATTTTTAAGTGTTGCTGGTGACGCATTAATTGACTGTTGGATAAAAATATACATAGTAGTTTCGAAAAATACCACAAAATGGTTTTGATAAACGCGTTGCTTTATAAAAATGAATACATTTGTAGGGTCAAGTTTATTATGCACAGCAGAATGATACAGAAATTTGCGATTTTTTAGAAACTCCACTACCAACGGGCGCACCGATTAAACACTTTATTCCGGAGGAAATAAGGCATACGATCCAAAAAACTAAACTCGAAAAAAGCCCTTGGGTACGACCTGATCACTGATCTCATCCTCAAAAAACTACCAAAGAAGAGTCTCATATATCTCACAAGCTTATTCAACGCAATTATGCGGACATTGCATAGACCAAATCAATGGAAAACTGCGCAAATAATAACGTTATAAAAACCGAGCAAACCACCCAATAATATCACCTCATATAGGCATATAAGCCTACAACCTATCATGTCTAAACTGTTTGAAAAGTTCCTATTAACCAGGATCAAAGTTGTAATTAACCGTTTGAGTCCCAAGCAGCGCAATCGCGCTGTTGAGATTTTATGTCGAGAAAACCCAGTACATTTCGAACATAGTGGACAACTGACGGTGCGTTACCGAATGTTGAAGTCGCGTGCTCAGATTTATTGAAGCAAGTACATCACACTGCTGCTTTTAATGTAAATAGTACATTTTACAACAGGTAGAATAATACTATAACAATGCAATAATACATTACAAAATAAAAATTTTTATTTCATTGTTATCTTGTCAATAATTTGAGAAGTGAAGTATGAAGAGAAGATGATTGGTGGAAGGTGGGTTTGGAAGACGGTAATAGTAGTATTAAAATTGGGAGAATCGGTGGTATGTGGAAGAGGAGGGAATTTACCAGGAATATTAGTCAGGAGTGCGAAACGGTTTTTAATTAGTGATGGTTAATGGTACGTGAGGTGTAAGGATTAGAGTTTAAGACTGGTACTGCGGATTAGGGCTTGAACTCTTCTTGGGTCCGTTGGGTCGGACCACTAACAAATACAAGAAGTGCTATTGCTTCGATTGGGATTCATCGATGTAAAATAAACAAAGCGCTGTCGCGCCGTTTGGTATTTCTCGACATAAAATAAAAGAAGCGCTATCGCGCTGCTTGGGACTTTTCGTACTCATTTAGAGAAAGCGCGGTTGCGCTGTTTGGGATTCTTCGACAGTGTTTTTTCAATACCTCTTGGGACTCAAACGGTTAATAAAGAAAACATCATTCCAGAACATCGATTCGGCTTTAGATCCGAGCACGCTACGTTAGAGCAGATCAACAGGATTTACAATGTAATGGCCAACGCTCTCGATCAAAAACAATACTGCTAGGCAGTCTTTCTGGATATTCAGCAAGTGTTTGACAAAGTGTGGCACTCTGGTTTACTCTACAAAATCAAGCTGCACCTACTAACATTTTACCTCCTCATAAAGTCGTTCCTGAATAATCGCAAATTCCAAGTGAAATATGAGACAGAGGAAATGGACTTTTATCCGATAAAATCAGGAGTTCCACAGGGAAGTGTCCTTGGTCGACTATTATACACTCCAATCACTGTTCATTTTCCAGTAAACCGCAACACCACAGTAGCTACATTCGCCGACGATACAGTGATTACCAGGTTGTTCAATAAGTTTTGTTTTGTTTTGTTGAGGGCGTTGCTACTAGTCCAAATTTGTTTTTGTTTTGTCGGTTCACTCTTCTTATCAACGTATGTGAAGGTTCATTTTAATCAGTCAATTCATTCTTTGTTTACAAGCCATTTAGTGTCACCGTGTCACAGTATTTTCGACAATGGAAAAAATTGAATATCGTGCAGTGATAAAATTCTTATTTTTGGAAGGTGTAGCACCAAAAGAAATTCACGAACGAATGTTAAGAGTGTATAATGAACGTTCACCTTCAATTAGAACAGTAGAAAGATGGGTTGCTGAATTTAAACGTGGTCGTACAAGCCTTGAAGACGATCCACGTGAAGGACATCCAAAAACCGCATCAACACCAGAAATCGTAGCCAAAGTACAGGATATGGTTTTGGAAGATCGTCGATTGACTGAGAGGGATTTATTAGAGGCTCTACACATCTCATTAGGCAGTGTGAGTCATATTTTAAATGAAATTTTGAGTTTTAAAAAGCTGTGTGCACAATGGGTGCCGCATTCGCTAACAATTGAACAAAAACACATTCGAATGCGACTTTCTCAACAACATTTGGAGCGTTTTAAAAAGGATAAAGTGGATTTTGTGCGTCGATTCATCACTATGGATGAGACTTGGGTCTATCAATATGATCCTAAATCAAAACAAGAGGCTAAAGAGTGGTGTGAACCTGGTTGTTCGGCTTCGAAACGAGTTCGTGTCCAGAAATCGGCCAAGAAGGTTCTGGCATCAGTTTTTTGGGATGCGAAAGGAATTTTATTTGTGGATTACTTGCAAACTGGTAAAACAATTAATTCTGAATATTATTGCAACCTTTTGGACCAGTTGAAGGAAAAAATTCGTGAAAAAAGACCCGGTTTGCAGAAGAAAAAAATCCTTTTTCATCAGGACAACGCACCGTGTCACAAGAGCATTTTGACAATGGCTAAAATCCATGAATTAAAGTTCGAATTGTTGGAGCATCCGCCGTATTCACCAGATTTGGTCCCCAGCGACTTCCATTTGTTTCCAGAACTCAAAAAATGTATGCGTGGCAAGCGTTTTTCGTCAAATGAAGAGGCCATAACGGCTGTTGAAGCGTATTTTGCAGACCTTCCGAATCTCACTTCAGGGATGGGATCCACAGATTGGAGGATCGTTGGAGCAAGTGCATTAATGTTCAGGGAGATTATACTGAATAATAAAGTGTATTTTGAACCATAACATTGTGTTTTTCTTATCGAACGACAAAACTTATTGAACAACCTGGTATAACAACTTACTCGAACCCGGATACAGCCTTGGAAAACTTCAAGAAGCGCTCAATGAAGTTCAAAATTGGCTAATGAAATGGAGTCTTAAAGCCAGGGACACAAAATCTGTACATGTCACCTTTATGATGAACAAAAGGGACTGCTCGACTGTTAACCGTTTGGATCCCAGAGGTTATTCAAAAAATCTTGTCGAGAAATACCAAGCAGCGCGATAGCGCTTGCTTCAATTTATGTTGGAAAACGGAAAAACGGACAACAGCGGTTGTGTTTATCAAATAAGTATAATTTAAAATAATGGAAATTAGAGACAAAATGTTTTGCTCACATGGTTCACACCAAAACAGTAACTATGCGGAGAATAATTATCAGCACAACTATGCGCGTATCGCGATAAAACTAGTAGGACATTTCGACATGAAACCTGAACAGCGCGATCGCGCTGCATGGGACTCAAACGGTTAATTTGTATGGCCAAGCCCTCCCCAGTGTAACCGAGGTAAAATATCTTGGCATGGACCTCGATCGCAGGCTAACTTGGGCAAATCACATAAAAAATAAAAAGAAAAAACTGGACTGCGAGTGAAGAAAATGTACTGGCTATTGGGCAAAAAATCAAAGCTATCAATGTATAACAAAATTAAGGTGTATAAACGGTCTTGAGACCGATCTGGACGTATGGAACATAGCTGTGGGGAACCGCCAGCAATTCAAACATTGAAATCCTGCAGGGGTTTCAATTGAAAACTCTCAGGATAATCGCAAATCGCCCATGGTACATCACAAATGCAAATTTATAAAAGGAGCTTGAGATTCCTCTAGTAAAAACGGTGTACACAAGTTGTGTACAAACTATGAGCGTAAGCTCACTGCTCATCCAAATGTATTGGAATCCAGTCTGTTAGACAAAGAAGGAATCGTCAGGAGGCTCAGGGGAGCCAAACCGCTGGATTTAAAACAACAGTTTCATCCCGAATAAAAATCATGTGGCGATAAATAGAATAGTGCGCATCAATGGACCGCCTTCTAAACTGGAAAACTTGTTACTTTTAAAAATCAACGAAATTATTTAATGTTATGATACATAGCAGTTTAGAATTTTCAAATACATTAAATAAAGTTTATTAAAGTGGTAATAGAAACAATGCTACAGATAATAAAAATGACACTAAATATGAAACACAGTAACATATTTTTAACATGTTGTAATATTTAATAGATTGGCTGCCACGTCACACAGAAATGACGGACGGACCACTTTCTTCAGAGGTATTGGGTTGGAGGGAAAGTTCTGTCGTATTTTAAAGAAAATATTTGAATTCATTTATAAAAATATGTGTTTAATATTAATCATAATACATTTAATGTGTTATACGATGAATGCCAAACTCTTCTGCAATTTGTCGACTTGTTAAATGTGGATTATTTTCCAACATGGATCGTAAAACATCATTATCGATCTTGGATAGTCGTCCAGATCGATCACTTTCTTGGAGGCTCAGATCTCCGGAACGAAATTTGCTTAACCGTTTGCCAAGCGGCGCGATCGCGCTTCTTCTGTCTGTCCTCAAAACTGCAGCGTAATCACAGCAGGCTCGGTTTCTCTCGATGCACAACATTACGGTAACTTTTCAATCTTAGGTAAAAAAGATAAAATTGGAGTAATGTTACACTTTATAGGTCTACATGCTTTTATTCATATAAAAATTGCTGTAATATAACAAGCGCTATAGCGCCGCTTGGCAAGTTTCGACACGGAATATAACAAGCGCTATCGCGCCGCTTGGCAAGTTTCGACCGGGAAATGAGAAAGACCCGTGGCACTCAAACGGTTAAACCATTTTTGACAAGTACGAACATTTACAATATCTTTTCCGAATGCCGCACATAAATTTTTACATGCAACCGATGCGTTGCTTCCTTTGTGGAATTCATATAAAATGAAGTGTCGTAAATGCACCTTATCTACTGACATGTTTTTCACTTTAAATATCACAAGTAAATGATGAACGGTAAAAAAGAACTCCTTTTATATTATACAGCAGCTATAAAAAACAAAAAAAAATCCGAATGACTCACTAGCCAGATGTTTTTTTTATATACAAGAAAAATGACCTGAAAAGTTACCAATACAATATTCTTTATCGTTGCCACAAATGGAAAACGATCTTTTCTACTTATAGTGGAACCAGTTTTGTATTTTTTTGTATGTACGTTAAATACAATAATGAAACAGTTAAGAGGGAACAATAGTGTGAAAGATGTAATTCTAATATTTTGTTTGGTCGTTGTTTTATGACGAGTGAAGGCATTTATTACTAATAAACCAGAACTAAATATTCACCGCATGTTCAGTACCATTTTATACATTTTTTCACTGCTGATGCTTAAGAAGTCAGTTGATCAGAACGATCAATGCAACTCTTTCCTGTATTGTAATTTAATATAACCGATGGCTTCAATTTCTGTGAATTAAGACGTCCTCCAATATAGATAAGGCATATGATATACAATCTAGGTACGAGGGCAGAGATTCATTGAATTTTGCGTCTTGAAAGAAACAAAGACAAATACGTTTGGCACTCAAAGTGTTAAATGGGTGTGAATATACAATACGTTGTTTCATTATATTAAACTTATAATCATTTCTTGTTTAAAATTTAAAAAAATCAACACCATAGCATACGTTGAAATATTGGATAAAATTATGAATCGCAGACAAGCAAACTATGTAGACAAGCTGTGCATTGTCTATAAATTCGATTAACTTGATTGCGATACAATTCTTTGGTTGCACTGATAACTTTTATGCCTGGTTTGATTGAATGCGTTTGATTCATTTTTTTCTGTTGATACTCTACTTGTTCCGAAATCCACTACCCGACTCCTTAAGAGCCCACCCAGACAGCACACAGATATCTAAAATACGTCTAAAAGATAACCTTTTTTCAGGAAAGATATCTTTCAATAATGACGTAAAGGCATCAGAAAGATGACGAAAAGTTCTCTTATGACCCGTTTTTCGTTGCCTAATAGATGACGTTCAGACAAGTCTGAAAGACAACATCCAGGCATCATTAAAAGACGGCGTTTAGACACAGTCGAAGGACATTTAGGCATGCCCGAAAGAAAATAATTTTGGCTGATATATCTTATATTATATGAGCCGTTTATTTTGAAAGTGGCCTAAGTCCAATTGTGAATTTTTTTTTGTTAACTGTTTTTATGACAGCTAATCTAAAATTATAAACGTTATTACAGTCAACCAAACAGAAATTGTTGAAAAATGGACTCAGATCACTTTCAAAATAAACGGCTCATGTAATATAAAGATATTATCAGCCTGATTATTTACATCTTGGGCATGCCTAAATACTTTTTTATAGTTTATATTAAAATTATCCAAGGATATTTATTTGTGTTTCAGTTTTTTATTTTTTATTATAGATATTGTTCGTTTACAATAATAAATATTATAAGTTTCATCTGTAAATAGATAGGATGAATACAAGACAACGCTTTTAGACGACGATTTTTTTGCCTTTGTCCCAAATGCCGGAAATCTTTTCGTATTGGCATCTTGTCGGCATAAGTTAGCACTACAAGATGTTATAATACTGAAAATAGCATCAATCACATTGAGCTCGCATTATTTATTTACATTGCATCTTAAAATATTTAGAAAAAAAATAAAAATGTAAACTAGAAAAATAGAAAAAGTAAGGTTAACTGGACTTTAGGTATACAGAACTGAATCTAAATAACCTCGTTTTTCCAATTTATTTACTTTTCATCCTACTATAAAATCAGTGTCATTTATGCCAGTCGAATACTATTCTTTAAATTATTTTGTTACCGTTAAATTATTTTTGTTTCACCGAACCACACCGAACTAATTTTCACGATAGTAATTCACAATGGTGCCGCCAACTAGTGTTTAACACAAAAAACATCTTTAATATTTTCGCATCTTTTAGATGTCCATAAAGCATCATTAGATTATACCGAAAAGACATCTTTCAAAAGTCGTCATATGGACATCTTTTAGTAATATGTGCTGTATGGGCACCCAGACATCTAAAAGATGCCAAAATATTAAAGATGTTTTTTGTGCTAAACACTAGTTCGCGCCACCATTGTGAATTACTATTGTGAAAATTAGTTCGGTGTGGTTCAGTGAAACAAAAATAATTTAACGGTAACAGAATAATTTAAAGAATAGTATTCGATTGGCATAAATTACATTGATTTTATAGTAGGATGAAAAAAATAAATAAATTAGAAAAACGAGGTTATTTAGATTCAATTCTGTATACCTAAAGTCCAGTTAACCTTACTTTTTCTATTTTTCTAGTTTACATTTTTATTTTTATTTTTTCTAAATATTTTAAGATGCATGTAAATAAATAATGCGAGCTTCCTTTTTGATTGTGATTGATGCTATTTTCAGTGTTATAACATTTTGTAGTGTTAATTTATGCCGAAAGTCGAATAAGTTCGGACAAGATGCCAAAACGAAAAGATTTCCGGCATTTGGGACAAAGGCAAAAAAATCGTCGTCTAAAAGCGTCGTCTTGTATTTATCCTATCTATTTACAGATGAAACTTATAATATTTATTATTGTAAACGAACAATATCTATAATAAAAAATAAAAATGAAACACAAATAAATATCCTTGCAATATTTTTAATATAAACTATAAAAGAGTATTTAGGCATGCCCAAGAAAAAATAATTTTGGCTGATAATATCTTTATATTATATGAGCCGTTTATTTTGAAAGTGACCTAAGTCCATTTTCCAACAATTTCTTTTTGGTTGACTGTAATAACGTTTATAATTTTAGATTAGCTGTCATAAAAACAGTTAACAAAAAAAATTCACATTTGGACTTAGGCCACTTTCAAAATAAACGGCTCATATAATATAAGATATATCAGCCAAAATTATTTTTTTTTGGGCATGCCTAAATGTTGTCCTTCGACTGTGTCTAAACGCCGTCTTTTAATGATGCCTGGATGTTGTCTTTCAGACTTGTCTGAACGTCATCTTTTAGGCAACGAAAAACGGGTCATAAGACAACTTTTCGTCATCTTTCTGATGCCTTTACGTCATTATTGAAAGATATCTTTCCTGAAAAAAGGTTATCTTTTAGACGTATTTTAGATGTCTGTGTGCCGTCTGGATCTGCAGTAGTCGTTAAATTTCATTTGAAGAGCTCGTAATGAATTATGACTCAACAATCTCACCATACACATAGTAAAATGTTTTTGCCATAGATGCTTGCTTTCGGATCTGGTATGGGTGGTTGATCCTTATGAAACCATTGTCTTTTGTAGACGATATTGTCATAGCTAACCCATTTTTATATATGACCCGTTTATTTTGAAAGTGGCCTAACTCCGTTTTTCAATATTTTTCGGTTACAATGGTTACATGTACACATTCATGTTACTTATCAGTAAATGTTATTTATCTCGATTTGAAGATAAATGGTGATAGGCCACTTTCAAAACAAACGGCTCAACGGCATCAACTTCAAAATCTTTCCTGAAAAAAGTTATCTTTTAGACGTATTTTAGATGTCTGTGTGCTGTCTGGGCATTGTACTTATTGCACGGCAGTAAAAAACAAATTACAAAACAAATTAGAAGTTATCAATATTATTTATATATATTGCTTCAACGCAAAACTGAATTGTTGCCGGTACTCCGCCACAGATTTCGGGATTACGTAGCCACCGATCATTAATGTGTTGACTAACTCAGTTTTGTCCAAAACGCGTTTTACAACCTGCATACCATCGGTTCCCTATTTTATTTTGCTCTCCAGCATTATTAGATTGAAATAATTAAGGGGAAAATGGAATCGCAGTGGGGAAAATAGTATAGGTAGTGCACTACTGATATTGCGACATATTGTACTGTAAAAGTGTCACAGTGCGTGTCTGCGGGGGGCAACATGATCAAATGAATCCCCATACGACGACGTGCGCAATGATGCAAATGTTTTTCAACAGAAAAGTGTTGATGGCATTTTCAATTAATTAAAGAATTACGTGAATAAATTATTTTATTAATTGTATATCTACTTTTCCTTTACGTTTAATTAAGAATACAAATTAATATTTATTTTATTGAATTAATATGCTATCCAAATTTTTCTAATGTAAAGCATTTGATTCTGAGTAATCTACTCCATTGCATAAAATCGTTGCATGGGAATGTATGACGCGCAACTCGTGTCACGTGACACTAGTGACGTTGTTATAGAGTTGGCAGTAACACGACGGTACTTGACGGTAATACGACTTCATAAGGGATTTTTTATGGACTTTCACTGGCAATGCTGCTGGTCTCGCAAAAAAAGAACGCTTGCAATCGCACAAATACCATTCACACACTTTCGCACATTACATACATACCAACGACACTTTCAGCTCTGACACCACGATATGAATGAGCGACAATTGCAGGCATTCTTGCGCTGATCATTCTCATCATTCACTCACGCATGTTCAGAATCTCACTCCATATACCAGGTTGTTCAATAAGTTTTGTTTTGTTTTGTTGAGGGCGTTGCTACTAGTCCAAATTTGTTTTTGTTTTGTTGGTTCACTCTTCTTATCAACGTATGTGAAGGTTCATTTCAATCAGTCAATTCATTCTTTGTTTACAAGCCATTTAGTGTTGCCGTGTCACAGTATTTTCGACAATGGAAAAAATTGAATATCGTGCAGTGATAAAATTCTTATTTCTGGAAGGTGTAGCACCAAAAGAAATTCACGAACGAATGTTAAGAGTGTATAATGAACGTTCACCTTCAATTAGAACAGTAGAAAGATGGGTTGCTGAATTTAAACGTGGTCGTACAAGCCTTGAAGACGATCCACGTGAAGGACGTCCAAAAACCGCATCAACACCAGAAATCGTAGCCAAAGTACAGGATATGGTTTTTATTATGGTCATTAGGCAGTGTGAGTCATATTTTAAATGAAATTTTGAGTTTTAAAAAGCTGTGTGCACAATGGGTGCCGCATTCGCTAACAATTGAACAAAAACACATTCGAATGCGACTTTCTCAACAACATTTGGAGCGTTTTAAACAGGATAAAGTGGATTTTGTGCGTCGATTCATCAGTGTGGATGAGACTTGGGTCTGTCACCATGATCCTAAATCAAAACAAGAGGCTAAAGAGTGGTGTGAACCTGGTTGTTCGGCTTCGAAACAAGTTCGTGTCCAGAAATCGACCAAGAAGGTTTTAATCAGTTTTTTGGATGCGAAATATAATTTTATTTGTGGATTACTTGCAAACTGGTAAAACAATTAATTCTGAATATTATTGCAACCTTTTGGACCAGTTGAAGGAAAAAATTCGTGAAAAAAGGCCCGGTTTGCAGAAAAAAAAATCCTTTTTCATCAGGACAACGTACCGTGTCACAAGAGCATTTTGACAATGGCTAAAATCCATGAATTAAAATTCGAATTGTTGGAGCATCCGCCGTATTCACCAGATTTCGCCCCCAGCGACTTCCATTTGTTTCCAGAACTCAAAAAATGTATGCGTGGCAAGCGTTTTTCGTCAAATGAAGAGGTCATAACGGCTGTTGAAGCGTATTTTGCAGACCTTCCGGAATCTCACTTTAGGGATGGGATCCACAGATTGGAGGATCGTTGGAGCAAGTGCATTAATGTTCAGGGAGATTATACTGAATAATAAAGTGTATTTTGAACCATAACATTGTGTTTTTCTTATCGAACGACAAAACTTATTGAACAACCTGGTATGTTGCAAATCTATTAGTTAGTAGCGTCTCTTCAGGCAATTTCAATTCACTCGTTATCTGACGAGCGTATATTGCTGATTTTCCTTTGGTTCTGGAGCGAAATTATCCATACTAAAAGTAGATCGTAATAAAATATTACACAATATGACCCGCAGGGGGCACAAATGCATTTCAAATGCATACTGTATTTCGAAAATTACAAGCAAAATATCTCTGCAGTATTTTGTGATTGGTGCAACGAATTTCGGTAAAACTACGTAAAATTCGCAAACGATAACGTTCAGAATTTTGTAAATGCAATCATTATTACGATTGCGGTTTAAAATAACAAGTGAACTCGTAAACGTGCCAATATTTTTATTTTTCATAATATAAATTATAAATTCAATTAGACATGTGGTGACGTAATCTATTAAAACAAGGTAAACAATAGTGTCCTTTATCGTCAGAGTCTATATAAAGTATTGTCATCTTATTGGTATTGTTTTATTTTTACCATTCTGTCGTGCGTTTTAATCTTTTGTTTCCTAACATATAATTGTTTACCATAAGGGCACTTAAAATTACTTCATTCATTGATTCAAATCACTACACGTAACGTCATACAATAAAGTTCCGGAGAGACTAATGCTAACAACAAGAAAATAAAGTAATGGATGAAAGACGAAGGGAATAACAATTGAGCAGGAGATGAAACAAAAAACTGAAGAATGTTGTACAGTAAAGCCTGTTGTTGTGCGGTCCTTTTTTATGCGATTTTGTTTTTGTGCGATTTTATTTTTGTGCAATTTTTTTTGTGCGATTTTTTTTTATGCGGTATATGAATCTAAGCGGCGTTAGCACCAGTTTAATGTTTCCTATCAATGTACATATACATGTTGTGGACGAAATATATGAACGTGTAATTAATCGAAACGTTACCGAAAACGTGTCACCGTTATTATCTGAAATTAGTGCGCTCGTACATAAAATCGGCGGAGAAGGCTTTGATTCTTTCGGCGATAATGACCTGGACGAGATGATTCAGGGCCAAACTGTCGATGATAGTGACATTATCAATAGTTTGATAGATTATGAAAATGGACAAGAAGAACCGGAATCTATTACAGCAGATAAAATATATGCAGGGATCCAGATTTCGAAAAAATTGGAAACGCATTTTCTTAAAATAGATACCAATGCGGAAAGACGCTTAAAATTCCAAAAAGAGCTGAGATCATGCATGTCTCACTATCGTGACGTTTACAAGCAATTGACCAGTCGACCGTCGTCACAAAAACTGATCACTGAGTTTATGCTACCAAAAAACAAATCAATTGAAATCCTATCTTCAAGCGACGAAAGCGATTTTCAACCAATTTATCACAAGAAGATGCGCGTTTTGGATTACGATGAGTAGCAGCAAACTATTTAATGTATAATGTGAAAACTTCTCCATGTATATGTAGAATGAAGAATTAAATATTTTTACAATTTCTTTAGGTCTAATTTAATTATTTAATTTAATTGAAAGCATTCTCTCATCTATTTCATAAATCATTGATGTACTTTTGAAGTCCGACTTTTTTATGCGGTTCCTATCCACCGCATAAAAAAAATGTTAGGTACTATATCGTACAAAATTGTTTATTATATATAAGAATTTATAAAATTTTCGAATATTTTTTTGTACGATTTCTTTTATGCGGTCCCTATCCACCGCACAAAAACAGGTTTTACTGTACCTGTAATTTTCGAAATGCAGCATTATTGGCTGAAGGTATGTTCGTATGCCGTGAGGTCACACAATTCAATCATCTTGTGTAATATTTTATCACGGTCTAGTTCTAATATGGACAAGTCCGCTCCGGTGTTGAAGGAAAAGCCATCTAAATACGTTCGACAGTTGTGTACAGATCAAAGAATGTGATATATAGAATAGGGTTAGGGTTATTTCAAGAACTTTACGGGTAATTTAGATATCCTCACTGCTAATGCCTGGTCACGTCAGACCTCAGCCATACTGCAGAGACTCACTAGCAATCGGTTGCCACCTCTTCTCGGCGCATATACGGACACGTACGCTAGACCTAATAAATGAAGAGCGACATTGGTCTGATCTCGTTCTCCCGTATCAAATGAATATTGCACGTCAGAGGAAGAGAGAAAGTGTTAATTGTATCCAAAGTGAAGAACGTGAAGAAATTGAAAGGAGAAAGAATAAGACTGGAAGAAGCAGTAAACAGTTTAAAAGAGTATAATTGCTGAAAAGTGCTTCAGAACATTTAGCAAAGCAGATGTCAAACAGATAAATCTGAGTTAAACTTAAAACAAAGGGTACGGTAGAGAATATTATACGTATTGTAGAGTTAATAAGATATGTCTGTTTTTCTTTATATTACATTATATCTCATAAACTATAAATTCTCAACCGCGCTGTTATGTATTGGGTTGGAGGGAAAGTTCTGTCGTATTTTAAAGAAAATATTTGAATTAATTTATAAAAATATGTGTTTAATATTAATCATAGTACATTTAATGTGTTGTATGATGAATGCCAAACTCTTGTGCAATTTCTCGACTTGTTAAATGTGGATTATTTTCCAACATGGATCGTAAAACATCATTATCGATCTTGGATGGTCGTCCAGATCGATCACTTTCTTGGAGGCTCAGATCCCCGGAACGAAATTTGCTAAACCATCTTTGACAAGTACGAGCATTTACAATATCTTTTCCAAATACCGCACATAAATTTTTACATGCAACCGATGCGTTGCTTCCTTTTTGGAATTCATACAAAATGCAGTGTTGTAAATGTACTTTATCTACTGATATGTTTTTCACTTTAAATATCACAAGTAAATGATGAACGGTAAAAAAAAGGACTCCTTTTATATCATACAGCAGCTATAAAAAAAAATCCGAATGACTCACTAGCCAGATGTTTTTTTTATTTACAAGAAAAATTACCTGCCTATTAAAAATACGACAGAACTTTCCCTCCAACAGTTTTATCCAGTATATATTTAATATATAGTTATTATATTTAATACAGTTATATATTTAACCAATAGTTTTATCAGAGTTATCAGAATACGTAAAAACTTCTACCGTATTCCTTAAAAAAAAAATAGAGTGGCTTGAAACCTCAAAAATCATCACTAAGTGACTTTTACTGATCATTATATTTATCCCATTATGACTGTTGAAATTTGTAAGTCTTATTTGCCCATATACATGTATATATAACTGCTTATCAGCAGTACGCTATACGCAGCTTATCATGTCCCCATTAGCTGCGTGTCTCCAAATTTCCTCCCCATATAGACCAAAATACCAGTATAAAATTACTCATGGTAATAACAAGATGCACTAAAACAGGCTAACTTTTAAAAATTTGACAAAATTACTTGGATTCTTCTTTGGAATGTTAGAGAAGTTAGTGCACTAGACGACTTATAGAAACGGTAGTTTTTTCCACCCTTTTTATGTGAGCCTCTAATAAAAATGTTGGAAATGTGTTTTGTAGTTTTAATTATTTATACACATGCTAAGAATTTCATTGAAACTAGTCAACGCAGAAGTAAGTTTGTAGTACACTGGCACGTTAATTGATTGCTACGAAATTTTCAGCATCTGCATAATTGATACGAATCTACGAAACCTATTATTTACATTTTCATTAGATGCTTGAATGAAAAAGTTGTAAACATTCATCTTCACTATTTAATTTATAGAATTTTTATAAATTCCAATTTTTTAAAGATTTTCTTTACGTTATCTAGAAAACTCTTTTTTCGACATCCCAAAAAATGTAAATCCTTTTGTCTAATTTTAGAAATGTTATTTTATCTTAAACAGTATCCGAATAATAATGAGAGTGACTATGCATACAGCAGGGTACGAACGATCTCAACATCAAGTTGTTGTCAAATTATGGGGCTCTTAATAAGTAAAAGTATCTTAATAAGCTCAGCGATCTACAGTATGCAAAAGTGCTACTGAAGAGGAAATTGGAAGTCTAGTGGGAAAAGACGTTGTCTTGAGGTGTGGGCTGAAAATGGCGGCTATACAGCTATATGTACATAGCTACACAGCTATATCTCTTTGAAATGCACTCAATAGATGAGATAAAATGTGTTATGCCCGCAGTTTGCTTTGTAATACCTACTACACAGAAAAGAAACGCCTGGATGCGTAGTGTTAACGGATTGAGCGGATTAAGGCAAAAATAGGATGGTAGTTGAGGTAAACAGTACAGGTAGTGAACAATGTACCAGGTCGATGGAATTAAAGAAAACATGAAAGGGTAGTGAGCACATGTAGTGTAAATAATAAACAAGGAACGTTGTGACTCATACTGTTAGAAACTGGTGGTGGTTTGTTTTATTATTGGGTTGGCAACTAAGTGACTGCGTATTTTGTCGATAGATGGACTTTACACTTTCTTTTGTTTTGTTAACGTGGTCATTGCATCTAACCTATATTTTTTTCTTATTATTTGGACTTCTACCTTTAATTTAACAAACAAATTATATCAATTAGTGCTTTAGGTTTGTTTTTATCCCAATTTAAAAATGGAAGAACAAGACGTGCACTTCAGACATATTTTATTGTATTACTTCCGAAAAGGCAAGAACGCATCGCAAGCACAAAAGAAATTATGTGCCGTATATGGAAATGAAGCCTTGAAAGAAAGGCAGTGTCAAAATTAGTTTGCCAGATTTCGTTCTGGTGATTTTTCACTGAAAAATGCTCACTGATCTGGCCGTCCAGTTGAAGTCGATGAGATCCATATGAAGGCCATTATCGATTCAGATTGTCATAGTACAACACGTGATATTGCGGAGAAGCTCAATGTATCGCATACATACATTAAAAAAAAAATTAAAAATGCTTGGTTATGTCAAGAAACTCAATTTATGAATCCCTCACCAGCTTAAGGAAATTCATTTGACGCAACGCATTAGCATCTGCGATTCGCTTCTGAAACGCAACGAAACTGATCGATTTCTGAAAAGCCTAATTACTGGCGACGAAAAGTGGATAGTTTATAACAACGTAAATCGGAAGAGATCGTAGGTGATGAAAGATGAACCAGCCCAAACGACATCAAAAGCAGAGATTCACCAAAAAAAGATTATGCTGTCAGTCTGGTGGGATTATACAGGAATTTTGTACTTTGAACTTATACCATAAAACCAAACGATCAATTCAAACGTGTACGTTCAACAACTCGCCAAACTGAGCGATGCAATTCAAGAAAAGCGGCCGGTATTGTCAAATCGTAAGGGTGTCGTTTTCCACCATGATAATGCAAAGCCCCACACCTCTTTGATCACTCGCCAAAAATTATTGGAACTGGGTTGGAATGTTTTATCACATCCACCATATAGCCCTGATCTTGCGCCTTCAGACTACCATTTGTTTCGTTCCATGCAGAACTCTTTAAATGGTAAAATGTTTAATAACGCTGATGATGTCAGATCACATTTAATTCAGTTTTTTGATGGTAAAGATCAGAAATGTTACGAACGTGGAATTTTGACACTGCCAGAACAATGGCAAAAGGTCATCGACAAAAACGGACAGTATCTAATTGAATAAAGTTATATTTTTAAACAAAAATTAAGAGTTTTCCTTCTTATTTGAAATGCGCAATCACTTAGTTGCCAACCCAATACATAGCTATATCTCTTTGAAATGCACTCAATAGGTGAGATAAAATGTGTTATGCCCGCAGTTTGCTTTGTAATACCTACTACACAGAAAAGAAACGCCTGGATGTGTAGTGTTAACGGATTGAGCGGATTAAGGCAAAAATAGGATGGTAGTTGAGGTAAACAGTACAGGTAGTGAACAATGTACCAGGTCGATGGAATTAAAGAAAACATGAAAGGGTAGTGACCGCATGTAGTGTAAATAATAAACAAGGATTAAATAATAAATAACAACCAAGAAACTGGTGGTGGTTTGTTTTATTACATGGCGTAAATTCATCAGCACAAAATGTTTATACGCATCATTTTTTTACGGTTTTATTTAATTTATTAAATGAAAATTGTCCGTTGGAAAGCATTTGATTTTAATGCATCTACGCTGTTGGATAAAATGTGGCCGTAGAAGGGCGCACGGGACGTATCTCATGTCATGTGTTGCAAGTGACGGATGATGTGTCGTCATAAGGGTATTTTTTTTAGGAAATTCGCCTGCCAACGCTGAAGTTTTGACCAGTCGAATATTTATAATTAAGCGCATAAGTATTCGTAAACCTGCCCTGCTCGATATATCAGCGGATTACACAAGAGGGAATGCGTAATAAACTTTAAAATCGATACTATAAATTATGCTTTATTATTACAGCATCACATGGCAGGCGTAGAAACTCGTTATTTTTATGTAACTGGGATATTGAATGCTCAATTGGAACATTTCCTGCAATCCGAACTCTGGGAATGAGGATCGATATTGTAATAAATATTACTCGGTATAAAATTGATAATTTATTGAAATTACGCGTTGATGTATAAATGTGTAAATTAACTTGCGGCTAGTACTTCGGTAATGAAATTAATTCATTATTAAGTGTGTTGATTATGCATAGCATTTCAATTTGACGTTTCGACACATTAATCGTGTTATCATCAGATAATTTTTTTTTATTATGTTAAATTTATATATGATTATTATTAATTAAATTGGTATTCGGTGACGCGCCAAAACGCCTGCACATGGACGTAGTTATCGGTTTAAATATTTATCAAATTATTGATAAACATACAGATCGAGTTAAATTGTAAACGAATTATTTTGTAAAGCAACATTTTGAGATCGTACTTTCATTAAAGCCAACTGCGTACAGATCGATCACACTTTTCGTTAAAAATGTTCATATCAGACTGTACCTTTCTTCAAATTGCATTTTTAGTTTGTTACTATTTCAGGTGGGCATTTTTCAATTTCCTTTTTATCTCTTAACCGAAGAAATTAACGTTTCGAATGAATATACGGCAAGTGGCGTGATGTTTAGCAACTTGAGTTGATACATATGATTTATTCTGTGACAACTTCAGCGGTGCTTTGTAAATTATTGCAGCGTTAAAGCACGAAATCTTTGATTATTCCTAATTTGTTGACATGTTCTGATATATCATGTCTCACGACAAATGCCACTTGATATGATTACTAAATGACAAGTGATAGGACAGAAATGCTCCAACACTTTTATCACTGTTTATGTATGTAGGATGTGTGATTTTGTACGAACGAGTAATGAGAAAGTGTGCGTATGAGAGAGAGAGAAAGCGAGAGTGAGAGAGTGAGAAAGAATGCATGTACCTATATTTGAAGGCATGTTCTAGAAACCAATTAGTATAAAGTGTTGAGCGCGATAATAAAAGAAGTAAGTCTTTGCGAAACCTTCAAGCGTAATAGTGTGTACATTATAGCGAATTTTAGAGATTACAGCGAATGCGTTTAGTGATAGTGAACATTTATTAGCGTTTAATACAGAGTGAAGTGTGAGAAACATTACAACCATTACTTTTGTGTTTAAAACTGTTTAATATATCATTCCAATCAAAAATCCTACATGTAGAACAGCCCGGCGAGAAGAAATTGCGTTTCTTCAATTCTTCAAGTTTAGCGTACGTATTGAAAGGACCTTGAAGCAGTTTCAAAATCGTGCGCACGAAAAAGTTTTCAAACAGACAAGAGGAAATGTCCCTTTTAATTGTAAGCATTACGACAGCATTTACAAGCAATAGTGTTTGCTGTTGATTAACAAACTGTTGATCGCAAGAATTGTAAACACTGAAAGTAACAAATTAAACAGGATTGTAAACAATAAAAGTCCCTTCACTGTTCTAAAACTATTCCACTTTTGCAAATACGAGGGTAGTCCAATAAGTACTTAGCCTACAGTCTGTAAAATCTTTGGAAAATTGATCCGCTTTTATTTTTCAACAGTCTCCTTTTAAACGATACACTTGATCCAGCGGTGCTCCAACTTCTTCAACCCGTCTGAATTTTACGTTTTCTGGAGATCTGCAATTTAGGCACGTGGCGGCGCTAACCTCCTCATTCAATCAAATTTCTGCTTCCAGCGAGTGACTTTTTCAAGTTTGGGAGCAAATATATATTCCACAAAAAATTGGAGAAGACGGTGGATGGCATTGTTCGTAGCCTAATTCAACGAATAAAACAAAAGGTGTGGCATTGCGTTATCGTGGGAAAGAACACTTTTTTTTCTTCACCAAATGGGGCCGTTTTTCCTTAATTCGGCGTCGAATCGGCTCCAGTAATTCATGGGGCATAGTGCAGCCCTTTACTGTTTTGCCCTTCTCCAGGTAGTCTATGTATTTTCACAATATAGAATTTACAGAAAATTACGGTGGCCATCACGCGTGTTTGCCGATAGGAGTCTTCGCCTTCTTCGGAGCACATTCGCCGGGCACAGAATGTGTGTCAGAACTGTTCCTTTTTTGTGTACCAGATATATCCACGTTTTGTCGACAGTCACAAAACGACGTAGAAACTTTTTCGGATTGCGCTTAAACAGTGTCAAACACTGCTCTAGTGGTCTCACGGATTCGCTTGTTAAACTGAGCAAACGCGGCACCCATCGAGCAGAAATCTCATAAATATTCATGCAGGATATGCACACATTTCATTGCTGGATCAAGTGTATCGAGTTAAAAGGAGACTGTGTTGAAAAATAAATCGTCACATTTTATAAAATTTTCGTTAAATTTCTAATAACAAATATATTAAGTACTTATCGGACTGCCCACGTATATATTGCCACAAAAACATTTCAAAGACATATGCTGAACTTCTTTCTTTCTCTCCTTCACAATAAAACAAAAGTATAGCATTTTAATTAGGAAACAACCTTTCTTTTTATTACCCCGACAATCTACAGAAAAAATTATGAGAAAAAATGCTGTAATATTGTTGTCCCATCAGCTGCCTTTCGCATAGGCGCTTACCGTGGGACACACTCCTTTAATATTTTCAAATATTCTCAAAGATCTAAAATATTTTGAATAATATAGAATTCACATTAGTTTACTGCCTAACTTCGTGTTTGAGGATTGGGATTCTATTTTTCTGATTAATCATGAATGTGTGTCAGAAGTGTAGGATTTTTGATTGGAATGATATATTAAACGGTTTTAAACACAAAAGTAATGGTTGTAATGTTTCTCGCACTGCACTCTGTATTAACCCTCTATGAAGGCCAAATTATCGATGGCGTATAGAAAATCTGTGATAACGTGAGAATCAACAAATATCACCTCGAAATACATATTAACAATGAATTCAGCAAAACAATTTTATTATAACGAATACATTTTGTAATTTAAAGTAACAACGGCTTACAACGTTTGCACTTGTGTGCGTAAGACTTAAGCATGGAATTCCATAAAACAGTTGGCGTTTCGCATTAAACATAGATAAACGCAACATTTCTTTATCTCATGATTTTTTAAAACCAAATTCATCGTCGCGACCAATAATATTTATACGTCGTCGGGCAAATCACTATTGAATGATCTTCGTTAGAATCAGAATCTGATAAAGAATCTTCGGATTTATTACTGCTAATGCTTCTTATTCCTAATCCTCTTTTATTTTTACATGATTTTGTACCCGTATTTTAGACCTCTCATATATAAAACTAAAAAGCAAAGAAAACACAAACGTTATCGCAAATACACCGAACCCTACCATTATAGCCCATTGTGTCTTGAAAGTCACAAAGCTATATCACATGAAAATAGTAATCAAATGATTGTTTAAATGCAAGCAAATAAGACATTATTGATATACAAACTAAAAGCTATTAACTGCGCTTTTTTTTAACAAACACCAATAGAAGAACAAATAATGACAATTGCACAAGACGGTTCCTTTGGTTTCGTATCCATGCAGACAACTTGCAAAAGCAAAACTTTGACAGTTCAGGTTAAAGCTGATAACCGCATCATGCATGTTATTAGTTACTAAGGAGACATTACATAACAAGATGTATACGATCTAGTATAAAAAATTAAACCATTTAATAAAATATCAATTTATCGATTACCTGACTTCAAAGTCACACGGGCCTAAGAGGGTTAAACGACTAATAAAGGTTCGCTCAAGTAACTCACTAAACGCATTTGATAATCTCTAAATATTTTTAAGATGCACACAAAACGCTTGAAGAGTTTCGCAAAGACTTATTTCAATATCGCGCTCAACACTTTTATACTGCTTGGTTTCTAGAACATTCCTAATAACAAATATAGATAGATGCATTCTTTCTCACTCTCGCTTTCTCTCTCTCTCATACGCACACTTTTTCATTGTTCGTTCATATAAAATCACACATCCTACAGAGGAATGACTTATAAAATATGGAGTTTAAGATTTCACGCATAAAACACGCGAAGCACGTTTTGGCGTATAGCGTAGTCGATGCCATCCGGCCATGGCATACGTACGTGAAAGAAAATTAATGTCACTCGGTCTACTAGTCCTGAGGTGCGGACAGTGAGTAACTATGATTTAAGACTATTGTGTGGTAAAGCGGTAATAAACGTTCTGTGCCGACATGTGAATGGGAAATAAATGAAAAAGGCAGAATCAGAGCTGATGCATCATGGCGTAATGTAGTGCTTTTCGACGCAGAAAGTAAAGAGTGCGATCGTGCTTTGTCGCAATCTAACGCCAACGATCAGTGCAGACTCGACATACATTTGCAGCGGTGTTTATGTTACTCAGAGTTAATTTTTTTTTGTAATTTATTATGGTATCAAAGTAATGGGTCTGAGAAAGAACATGACATAAAATTATGTGCCTCTCCACACTTGCAATTTTAGTCTACCATTTTCTTGTTGCTCATTAATAACAGCCGCGGTATACATGTGAATCGTTTTAAAATGCCCACCCTGTATAAGGACCGCGTGGTTATCCCAGTATAGTAAACCCTACTATAATGTGGCATTAACATTATGGGGTTTCCATATAACGCAAAGCAAAATTGCAAAACAGATTTCCTATCACGCAGAACTTTTAAAACACGATTTATATATAATATAAGTTAATTATCTCAAGCCGTCTCTCCGTAGCAGGTATTTTTCTGTTACACCTTTACGGTTGGAACTAGTGGGGCATTTCCTAATTTTTTGATGCCGGTTCATCCTATATTTGCATTTCGGTTGGGTAGGGATTTCCCTGTAAATGCAAAAACGATACAGCGTTGCTGCTTTTTTTTTTTAAATCACAACTAATGCTTTAAATAGATTCTATAAGAGATGACAGAGCTTTTTTGACCGTAATTCAGCAGATGATTTCTTTTAAGTGATTTCAAACATATTAAGATTAGTGTTCAATAAAGTGACTTGCACTCGCTTAATTTATGTTATTATAATTGGACAACATTATTGAAAGCTCCAAGTAATATTCTATATTCGTTGTTATAAAAAAATAACAATATTGTTCTAAAATCCATTTTAATCCCGGGGTTACGTAATGTTCGACAAAAATGTAAACAATAACAGTTTTTTAAGAAACAAAGTTTATTTCTCTTGGGGACAAACTTGCATTTTTAACAGTTTAAAGGATAGAAAAAATATAATCTGTATCAAAACCGTAATTTGTATTTGCTACTCAGATTCACTTAATGCAGTTTCGATATAATACGACTCGCGGTATGAATTAATCTTGTTATAGGAGGGTTGCCGGTATCTAGAAACAGAGTGAAAGGACGTAAGCTTATTATCCCGAGCTAGATGTGATTATTAGGTGACATTAAAAAGATGCAACAGATATTGAGGAGGGACTGAGGAAAGGTAGTGTGAATTTTGCAACCATAAATTTGGAATCTTGAGAGGCGCTATTTCTATGGAAGCACTAATGAAGGAAAAGGGAAACGGAAAGGTATTGGATTGGTTATGGGAACTTAAACGGGAAAGGCGGGAAAAGAGTGAAAGAAGATAAGGACAACATTGAAAAAAGACGGGTATGGATATTAACACTAGATTGCCCAAGGCAGTCATTTTGACTGTTTTTTAATTTCAATTGGAAAAACAATTATGAAATTGATGACACAATTTCTTAGAATTTGGTGACTTTTTCTATAACATGTAAATGGGTTTATGAATAATTGTAGTTACTTTTCCGCCCTCCTTTATTTCCGTATATATGTATGTGTTATACCTATATTGCCCAGAAGCAGTCATTTTGACTGCTTGATAAATTTTAAATAATCAAAAGATTTTTATTTATTGAATTGAGTAAATTTCTTATATGCCCTGTCCGGCTTTGTATTGAAATAACATTTTTTTTTTTTCGATTACGGTAACATACCGATGCATGACAAATTATCGATTTGGGCCAATCTGTATACTTGATAAGTGTCAGTTGCTCAATAAGCTAAAGTAGTACTAGTTATTCGAATCTTTATAAAGTGTTGTTCTAACAAGTTGTTTATTTTATTTCTTTTGCGCCCTAACTTTATGAAAAAAATGTCGAACAGAAATGAGTTATTGGAAAAGCTAACGAACATAAGTGAAGAGTGCTCCGATATAGAATCAAATGCAACAAATTCTGAACTATCATCTGAAGATGAAGCGGATTATATTCAAAGTGAAACATCTGACGCTGAAGATAGTGATGAAGAGTCGATTACCAATGATGAAAATGAAAGTGTCATCAATATCCCCAGGAAAAGGTGTAGGGTGCTAACTAGTTCAGATTCTGATGAAGAAACTGAAAATACGTTTCAGGAGGTCGAAACAGCTGCTAATGGTACTGTGTGGACAAAAATTGACGAAGGTAGTATTCCTGGAAGGATACCATCTGCTTGTATTTTCAAGGATGTGAAAGGGCCAACAGGCTACGCTAAAAGGAACATTATCGCAGATAACCTTATCAGTGCATTCTCGTTGATAATAGATAATTATATTATCAAACATATAAGAAAGTGCACAGAAGAAGGAGGCCATCGAATTTTCAGGAACGATTGGACAACAACATTACCGGAAATACATCCATTTATTGGGATTTTATATGCTCGTGGAGCTTGCGAGGCAAAAAATTTTAAATTGAGTTATTTATGGTCAGCAAAGTGGGGTCCCAAATTTTTTAGAGAAACTATGGCCAGAGAAAGGTTCAAGCAAATCCTTCGATTTATTCGTTTTGACAAAAGAATCGAAAGAAGTAGGCGCCTACAAACAAATAAATTTGCCCTGGTTTCGGATATATGGGACAGGTTTATTGAAAATAGTCAAGCTTGCTATCAACCAGGGCAAAATATAACAGTTGACGAGCAATTACTTCCGTCAAAAGCCAGGTTTAGATTTACACAATATATGCCTAATAAACCCAACAAATTTGGCATCAAATTTTGGCTTGCATCAGATGTTAGTAGCAAATATATTTTGAATGGTTTTCCTTATTTAGGGAAAGATGAACAACGACCATCATCAATGCTTCTCAGTGATCACGTTCTGAAACTTGTCGAGCCATATACAAACTGTGGAAGAAATATCACAACCGATAACTTTTTCACTAGCGTGTCACTCGCGACAAAATTATTGGCCAAAAAATCAACTCTAGTTGGAACTATTAGAGGAAACAAAAGAGAACTACCCAAAGCAGCCAAACAAACGAAGGATAACATGCCTCGTTTTTCCACTTTGCTATATAAATCAGAGAATTGTGTTCTTACAATATATAAAAGCAAACCAAATAAAAAAGGAGCTGTTCTAAGTTCTAAGCATAAATTTGTTAAAATTGATAAAAGTAATAAAAAAATGTTACCGGAATCAATTCAATTTTATAACAGTACAAAATTTGGAGTTGATATGGCAGATCAAATGGCCAGAAAATATACAGTAAAAGCTAGTTCTCGTAGATGGCCCCTCCAAATATTTTTCAATATTTTACATTTGGCTGCCATAAATGCTTGGATCATTTACAAAGAAACGACAGGAATACAAATAGAACGAAAAGAGTTCTTATTTCAATTAGTAGAACATCTTTCCAACGAAGACCCACAAAGATCAACTGCAACATCATCAAATGCAACCCATTCTCACAAACGCAAATTTTGTCAAGTACGACTTTGCCACAACAACAAAACAAATAATATATGTGAAAAATGTCAAAAGTATGTTT
This sequence comes from Cryptocheilus praepositus, assembly GCA_033815515.1. Taxonomy (NCBI): domain Eukaryota; kingdom Metazoa; phylum Arthropoda; class Insecta; order Hymenoptera; family Pompilidae; genus Cryptocheilus; species Cryptocheilus praepositus. Next base: position 27,780 of record JAWWQZ010000287.1, read on the forward strand.
GCGGAAGATGTACACATAAAAAGATTTCCACTTTCATTTGCATAAAATGTACAAATAATAATGCATAAATTATTTTTTTTTAAATTAAAGTAAATTTTTTTATTGTTAATATTTACTAATAACTTGTTGTTTAATTGTAAATAATATAAGAAATTGACGTAATTTCGGGGATGCGGCCAAACTCAAGGAACGACTCAATGATATTGTCCTTGGCGCCGACTGTCCTCCCGATACACTCTTTACTAAAAACATGTTTTTGATTAAAAGTCATTTATTTACCTATATATTTTCTTGGGGTTACAATTTGTTTATATTTTGAAAATTCTAGAAATTTCTAGAATTTTCTTAAACAAAAATAATTTTTGAAATGTGGTTAATACCACAGAAATATTAAAAATTAATTTTAAACAAATTTCTTTACATATTTGTTGTTTTTTCACAATGCAGTCATTTTGACTGTTTTTGGGCAATATAAGTATACAAGAAATCTCGGGCAATCTAGTGTTAATATACAGACAATTAAGAGCTCTTACGATATCATAAAAATTAACATTGTATAATTATATGTAAATGTGAACCAGCTGTTTTCACAACTAGAGAGCCGAAGAATACTCCTCTAATAAAGATAATAATAAGACAAAGTAAAAACATATTTGTAGCGGTATGTATATTCCTCAGATTTAATTAATTGTAATTTGTAAATTGAATGTGTGCGCGTTCTGATTTTATAGCACGCGGGCAAAGTAGTTCCATATTTTCAGAATTACAAAAATAAGAGAGTTATCAGCAACGAAGCAAGTATAAGGTTGTAATGGATGAATGAAGGGCGGGGCACTCTAAGCAATTGCTACAAAACTTGGAGTATAAAAACAAGCGGCATGAAAAATGGTGACAAGGGCAGAAACTACGATGAATCCGAAAATCTAATATGAATGGGGAGAAAAGAAACAAACTACGATATGTGAATATATAGGTGACATGAGAACAAATACTTCCATCACGGTGAAAGAAGTCTAATAGAATTTGTCAATTCTATACACAGCTCATAAATCAAATCATGTGTACGAGAAAGTAAATTTATAATGATACTGGTAAAAATTTTACATTGAAGAAATAAACGTGTTTTGAGAATTTGTTCTGCCGGCTGATCATTTTAAATTTGAACTCAAAGTAAATGAAAGAGGGAAATGCATGTGCAGAAAAAGTAGGGAAAGAATTGAAAGGACGTGTAATTATTTCAAAAGTAAAATAACGTGCTGATTCTATGATGGTATGTGGCAGAAACTACGATGAATCCGAAAATCTAATATGAATGGGGAGAAAAGAAACAAACTACGATATGTGAATATATAGGTGACACGAGAACAAATACTTCCATCACGGTGAAAGAAGTCTAATAGAATTTGTCAATTCTATACACAGCTCATAAATCAAATCATGTGTACGAGAAAGTAAATTTATAATGATACTGGTAAAAATTTTACATTGAAGAAATAAACGTGTTTTGAGAATTTGTTCTGCCGGCTGATCATTTTAAATTTGAACTCAAAGTAAATGAAAGAGGGAAATGCATGTGCAGAAAAAGTAGGGAAAGAATTGAAAGGACGTGTAATTATTTCAAAAGTAAAATAACGTGCTGATTCTATGATGGTATGTGACATCATGGCAGAAAATTAACTAGAAGTAGTACCTAAAATGATTACGGAAACGTTTACTTCTTCCTGTGGCATTATTTTGGAGAAATGCCTTGTGTATCTTCCAACATGATAATAATCCCACCAGTTCCGAGTTGTACAAAAATTTGTGAGAACAACGATGTAAAAGTTCCTGTTTGGCCACCGTGAACTCCGTACCTCATATTCTGTCCAATTGACTACTCTACTGCATCAGTTAAAATTATGCATTCCGCGAAATAAAGGATACGGAAAAATTAAACGTGCAGAACCGTTGAAACAAAACTGGAATTAAATATATTCTAACGGAATGTAAAAGTTAACAGTTAGCATACCTGAACCATTTGTAGCCTCATAAAGATAAAGTTACATCAAACCTCTCAGTGACCTATCATTTAATAAAAATGAATCAAGCACTTTTTATTATGTCTTTTTATAATTCCCTTTCCGCAAATTGCACTTTCATATAATTTTACATTTAATTTTCCTATTGTCAATATTAATTTACACGAAATTTTTTATTGTCAGTGAATGTAAATAAACATATTAGCGCCATTAATATTAATGGACTGTTTCGTAGTATCAGCCTGACTTTCAACATTTTACGGTTAACCATTGTCCATCAACTTAACACAGTATCGACTGCGTCGGTTACGTGCCAATATACGCCGTCCATTGCGTATTTCTCGTGAACGCGAAGTAGAGACATTTTTACCTTTAAATGTTCCGTAAAGCATATACCAGGTTGTTCAATAAGTTTTCTCGGTCGATAAGAGAGGGCGTTGCTACTAGTCCAAATTTGTTTTTGTTTTGTTGGTTCAGATTATAATGACTGAGAGGGATTTCGTAGAGGCCTACACATCTCATTAGGCAGTGTGAGAAAATATTTCATATTTTAAATGAAATTTTGAGTATATTTTAAAAAGCTGTGTGCACAATGAAACTTATGCCGTATTCGCTACAATTGAACAAAAACACATTCGAATGCGACTTTCTCAACAACATTTGGAGCGTTTTAAAAAGGATAAAGTGGATTTTGTGCGTCGATTCATCACTTGGATGAGACTTGGGTCTACAAACCATGATCCTAAATCAAAACAAGAGGCTAAAGAGTGGTGTGAATCTGGTTGTTCGGCTTCGAAACGAGATCGTGTCCAGAAATCGGCCAAGAAGATTCTGGCATCAGTTTTTTGGGATGCAAAAGGAATTTTATTTGTGGATTACTTGCAAACTGGTAAAACAATTAATTCTGAATATTATTGCAACCTTTTGGACCAGTTGAAGGAAAAAATTCGTGAAAAAAGACCCGGTTTGCAGAAGTTAAAAAAATCATTTTTCATCAGGACAACAACCGTGTCACAAGAGCATTTTGACAATGGCTAAAATCCATGAATTAAACTTCGAATTGTTGGAGCATCCAGATTTGGCCCCTGGCGACTTCCATTTGTTTCCAGAACTCAAAAAATGTATGCGTGGCAACCGTTTTTCGTCAAATGAAGAGGTCATAACGGCTGTTGAAGCGTTTTTTGCAGACCTTTCGGAATCTCACTTCAGGGATGGGATCCACAGATTGGAGGATCGTTGGAGCAAGTGCATTAATGTTCAGGGAGATTATACTGATGAATAATAAAGTGTATTTTGAACCATAACATTGTGTTTTTCTTATCGAACGACAAAACTTATTGGCCAACCTAGTACGATCAGTATAAAAGGTATTGTTACACCAATCAATTTTGAACAATCCTTTGTCAAATTGTAGTTTATTAGCTAATTTTTTTAGAAACAGCGAGTTTGTATATTGACAGAATGCTTGCGAATCGGACAAACAAATCAATTGAAAATTACCAACTGAATATTTATTCTGAATGTGAATAATTATTGTAATATTAATACGCACAAAAGCATGTCCGTTTCTACAACAATAAACAGCTAATGATAAACAGAGAAACACTAATTGTGCGTTGTATTGATCACGTATCATCGATTATCACGCTTTAACATAAATGTTCTTCGAAATCTTTATCATTGATAGAGTATAAAAAAATTAATTACAAATTAATAATAATTGCTCCTTCTTCTGTTGTAGTTTCTGCATGGTTTAGCCGCACATATCAAAGATAATGTTCAATTATTCAACGTTTCAGAATCTACTTAAGGTAAATATTGACAAGCATAATTAGAAAAGAATACTATGATCCGTTTACGTTGTAAAATATTCTGTGAATACTTGGAAATAAGAATTGTACGGGTACTTGCTGTCCTTACATTTTTGTTGATTGTGTGTTTATTCTGGTTGATTCTATAAATTGTTTACACAACAAATTGTCGTTATTAATGTTACACAATAAATTGTTTATTTCGCGAATATATGTTTGACTTTATAATAATTAGTTTATAAACAATTAATTAATAAACTACACTTTTTTGGTTTTGTGCGAAAGTGATCAGTGTACGCACATTGTTTATTTAAACCTAACTGGTCCAAATCAGTCTGATTGACAAAAGAAACAAACTAATCAAGAGAATGTGCAATGCGTTGCCAAATTAAATAATTTCCTTCAAAAATCCCTTATAATATCTGTAGCATGAAAACGGCGCGCGCGCGTCGCATTACTGTCGTTGGGCCATGGTCTGCCGGATTAGAATAAGGCGGTAGAGGTCCGTATAAGAGGCGGAATAATAATTGCGACGCGAGTTCAGTCTTGTTCAGTTTTCATTATGGTTTACCGCAGTTATACTTCAGTAATAGTTCAGAGTTTTAACGTTGTCGTTCAGTTTAAGAAATAGTTGTAAAGTCAGTCAAGTTCAGAAGTGTAGTTCAGTCCAGTATTGATACGTTTTCTTGCCGTTTACCGAATCGTATTGTCGGATTGCCATTGTTTTACTTTCATTTTGTATTATGTGTATAATTAGGGCTTCTATATCTTTAAATAAATTGTTCTACGCAATATAATTCCGTCACACTTCAACATCACCTAACATCTTATATCCCTACACATCTACGAGGGACTTTCCGATAATAATTAATTTATAAACAATTACTATTAAAAAAATTACAATCGTGTAGTACGTCTCGTAGACGACTACTGTCAAAATTTAAATTTATATTGGATTTGTAGTTTTGTTTTGATTGCGTGTGAAAGCAACGTAATCAAGAGAATGTGCAAAAATTGGAAAAAGAGCAATATTCGGTGATTCGATTCTTGTTTTTGTAGAAGGGAAAATCGCGCAGCGAAATCAAAGAGATATTTTTCCGTTGGGCCACGGTGACTCTTCTCCTTCAATGGCGACCGTCAAAAATTGATTTAACGAGTTTCAACGTGGTTCGCACTTCAGTTTTCATGATGAGCCACGCCCAGAATACAAAAACAGTTACCACGGAGGGTTGACAAAAGTCCACGATCTCGTATTGGGAGAAGTTGCCGATTGAAGGTGCGCGAGATAGCTGAGACAGTAGGTATTTCAAAAGACCGCGTGGATTATATCCTAGCATGATATATTGGGCATGAGAAACAATTATCTCCGATGGGTCGCGTTTGCTCACTCCGGATAACAAGCGCATCCGTGAGACCACTTCAGAGCAGTGTTTGACACTGTTTAAGCGCAATCCGAAAGAATTTCTACGTCGTTTTGTGACTTTCGACGAAACGTTTATCCAATGGTACACACCAAGACCAAGAAAAATTTATATAATATTTACAACAACTGGTCTGGCGAATTTCCGAAAATCGAAGATGTGCTATCGGCCGGAAATTTGATGCCACCGTTTTCTGGGAATCATAAGGTGTGATCTATATAGACTATGGAGAAGGGCAAAACAGTCATTAGGGTTGTACTATTTTAATTATTGAGCCGACTCGACATTGAATTAATACAAGAAAAAACGGCCCCTTTTGGCGAAGAAAAATTTGCTATTTCACCACGATAACGCACTGGCTCACACCTATTTAAGCTTACAGCAAAATTCGTTGAATTAGGTTACGAACAGCTGCCCCATCCACCGTATTCTCCAGATTTGGCCCCGTGTGGCTTATTTTTTTCCCAAACTTGAAAAAGTCAGTCGTCAAGTTCAGAAATTTGAGTCGAATGAGGACGTTATCGCCGCCACGGAATCGTACTTTCGGATCTCCAGAAAACGCATTTTTCAGATGGCATGAAGAAGTTCGAGCATCGCTAGATCAAGTGTATCGAGTTAAAAGGAGACTATATTGAAAAATAAATCGTCAATTTTCCAAAATTTTCGTTTTTCTTTTGTAGGCTAAGTACTTGTCGGACTGCCCTCTATTTACTGCTACTCCAAACTCCATATCTACGTCACTTGCATCACGTGGCACGTATTACGTGTTGTGCGTCCTCTTACAGCCATGATATACAATGTCGCACTTACATCTAACATGCGCAAGTTTTGTTGTAACCATTATCGACAACATTTTATGGACACCTACAGATTCTTTTCGTTTTAGGGAATCGAAGGTTGCCTGTAGGCACCAACGACAGCGACAGGGTTAGTAAAATAAATATAAATGTGTAATCCCGATTGAACGTAGAGAAAACCACGAAATAAGATTGAAAATAATATTTATCCATATAATTATTTCCGATTGAAAAACATTTGATTCACAGGAATCCAGGTCACTGGATGGAACAAGGTGCAACATAACGTCACGTATTCCGTCATGTTACGATTTATAGTTGAATCGGTTGAAATCGATTTGGGAAGAGGGATTTTGTTCATACGGACCCGCAGTTCGTCCTTTTACTCCGCCAAACGGAAAAACTCGGGAAAAGGACAGTGATAAAGTTATGATAGGGGTAACCGGGCACTTACAACCCAATGTATCAACGATACAACAAAGACAATGTGTAAATTATTGTGATTTTCTTTTTTTATTGTATGAAAATATTTGCTTTGAACAAATTACAAAAACACAAGAAATCCATTTACACATGGTCCGTTTAATACATAATCTGTGCCTAGAAAACGGGAAACTTCGTATAAATTTGAGGGACAATGTGCAAGCAGAAACTACATGTAAAGGAAAATCTTGGGACACAGTCTGTTGAAGTCAAACTACTTATACAATACGTATCAAACAAGAAAATATGGTCACCAAGGTATTATGAAGATTTTCAGCTATACAATGCAATTGAAAAAGCTATATTATTCTACGATTATACCGTAAACTCTCGTCAAAAGAAACTGCGTCGCGTGTCGCAATACTTTGGTTAAGATAATAAGATAATAACTCTGGGTAAGATGACATAGAGGCGTAGTTTTTTTTTATGACGCAACCCTGTTTCAACTGCACTGCACAGAGAGATAATCAATGCTGCATTCACAAATGGAATACACAAAGTGTCAAAGCGTGCGCAAAAAAATGTTTAGTCTCCTTCCAAAGAGAGGACGAACATTTCGGTAGAGATTAAGGGTAAAGGAAAGGAAGCCTCCCATGTCAACTTAAATGACCTTCTACTACTTTAATTCCGTCGATCTGGTAACGCTGGATCCATAGCGACATACTGCTTTTTGGATTAACCTAACGCGTTGGTCGACAATGTGTTAACACATTGTGGACGGATGACGAGATATCTCGTCATTCCTACCAGGTTGTTCAATAAGTTTTGTTTTGTTTTGTTGAGGGCGTTGCTACTAGTCCAAATTTGTTTTTGTTTTGTTGGTTCACTCTTCTTATCAACGTATGTGAAGGTTCATTTCAATCAGTCAATTCGTTCTTTGTTTACAAGCCATTTAGTGTCGCCGTGTCACAGTATTTTCGACAATGGAAAAAATTGAATATCGTGCAGTGATAAAATTCTTATTTTTGGAAGGTGTAGCACCAAAAGAAATTCACGAACGAATGTTAACCCTCTATGGACCAAATTTTTTTTTGGTGGCTATAGAAAATCTGTGTAACGTGAAATCAACAAATATCAACCTCGAAATACATATTAACAATGAATTCAGCAGTTTCAACAATTTTATTATAACGAATACATTTTGTAACTTTAAAGTAACAACGGCTTACAACGTTTGCACTTGTGTGCGTAAGAGCTTAAGTATGGAATTCCATAAAACAGTTGGCGTTTGGCATTAAACATAGATATACGTTGCATTTCTTTATCTGATGATTTTTTACTACCAAATTCATCGTCGCTACCAATAATATTTATACGTCGTCGGGCAAATACTATTGAATGATCTTCGTTAGAATCAGAATCTGATAAAGAATCTTCGGATTTATTACTGCTAATGCTTCTTATTCCTAATCCTCTTTTATTTTTATATGATTTTGTATCCGTATTTTAGGCCTCTCGTATATAAAACTAAAAAGCAAAGAAAACACAAACGTTATCGCAAATACACCGAACCCTACCATTATAGCCCATTGTGTCTTGAAAGTCACAAAGCTATATCACATGAAAATAGTAATAAAATGATTGTTTAAATGCAAACAAATAAGATATTATTGATATACAAACTAAAAGCTATTATGTACACTGTTTTTGTTTAACAAACACCGATAGAAGAACAAATAATGACAATTGCACAAGACGGTTCCTTTGGCTTCTATTTGCAGACAACTTGCAAAAGCATTTACTTTGGCAGTTCAGGTTAAAACTGATAACCGCATCAAGCATGTTATTGGTTACTAAGGAGACATTACATAACAAGATGTATACGCCATCTAGTATAAAAAATTAAACCATTTAATAAAATATCAATTTATCGATATGTGACTTCAAAGTCACACGGGCCTATAGAGGGTTAAGAGTGTATAATGAACGTTCACCTTCAATTAGAACAGTAGAAAGATGGGTTGCTGAATTTAAACGTGGTCGTACAAGCCTTGAAGACCATCCACGTGAAGGACGTCCAAAAACCGCATTAACACCAGAAATCGTAGCCAAAGTACAGGATATGGTTTTGGAAGATCGTCGATTGACTGAGAGGGATTTAGTAGAGGCTCTACACATCTCATTAGGCAGTGTGAGTCATATGTTAAATGAAATTTTGAGTTTTAAAAAGCTGTGTGCACAATGGGTGCCGCATTCGCTAACAATTGAACAAAAACACTTTTTGAATGCGACTTTCTCAGCAACATTTGGAGCGTTTTAAAAAGGATAAAGTGGATTTTGTGCGTCGATTCATCACTATGGATGAGACTTGGGTCTATCACCATGATCCTAAATCAAAACAAGAGGCTAAAGAGCGGTGTGAACCTGGTTGTTCGGCTTCGAAACAAGTTCGTGTCCAGAAATCGGCCAAGAAGGTTCTGGCATCAGTTTTTTGGGATGCGAAAGGAATTTTATTTGTGGATTACTTGCAAACTGGTAAAACAATTAATTCTGAATATTATTGCAACCTTTTGGACCAGTTAAAGGAAAAAATTCGTGAAAAAAGAGCCGGTTTGCAGAAGAAAAAAATCCTTTTTCATCAGGACAACGCACCGTGCCACAAGAGCATTTTGACAATGGCTAAAATCCATGAATTAAAGTTTGAATTGTTGGAGCATCCGCCGTATTCACCAGATTTGGCCCCCAGTGACTTCCATTTGTTTCCAGAAGTCAAAAAATTGATGCGTGGCAAGCGTTTTTCGTCAAATGAAGAGGTCATAACGGCTGTTGAAGCGTATTTTGCAGACCTTCCGGAATCTCACTTCAGGGATGGGATCCACAGATTGGAGGATCGTTGGAGCAAGTGCATTAATGTTCAGGGAGATTATACTGAATAATAAAGTGTATTTTGAACCATAACATTGTGTTTTTCTTATCGAACGACAAAACGTATTGAACAACCTGGTATTTCGTCGTTCGGGATAGGTGACGAGATATCATACAATTGCTACGTAGTTGTCAGCGGCAGTTTTTCGTAATTTGTATTGTGAATTAATTATTTGAAGCCCTGAAATATGGATACCGACAAAACGATTGGCAATATTACAGAAATAATTGCGGACAGTTTATGGGATACATCAAATGATGGCGCGAATATTATTGTCATGTCACTTCACTTAGTGTCATGTTTTACGAAATATCATACTTTGAAAAATGTTTAGTTTGTACAAATTTTTATTTATTGAAGAATATTAAAAAATCATTCATCTTTAAAGTTGATGTTGAAAATAAATATTTCACGCGACAATGATTTTTAACTACTAACAAATTGTCACTAATTTAAAAATATTTGATGCAAAAAAATATCTGGCCACTGGGTATGGTTAGCAATAGAATGCCCGGTCCGCAATGTGTGAAATATCACCGCGAGTGACTATATAATTTGCGCAATAACTGGATAAGATTGAACTCTAATACATACTCGACTGAAATATTCAGAGTAGGCTGTGGATGAAGCCCTTCTGCCAAACACGTCACTTCCACGCCATCTTTGTCGTCTATGCTCTTCTTTCTGTAGACGAGGTCAAACTTTTCTTCTGTGGCTGAAATATATATTTAAACATTTTAGATTCAAACGCAACAGTACTCTAAGGTAATTATTTATATTTTGTTCGTTATACTGATTTGACTTTGTCGAAGGAGCGCATTAGGTGCGGTCCGCGATCAGTTGCGGGCCTAACGCCTTAGTAATAATATAATGCGCAGAGGTGAAATAGTCTCGCAACGTTGCGTTCTGTGAATAGAAATGTAAGTAGACGGCAATCGTCTGTCGCACTTTGTAAAAATACATTTCATAGCAATGAAGCATTTTTTGGTAAGAATCAAGTGTACATTATCTGTGCGTTTCAGCTCCCGTGATACTATTCAATAAATTTGAAACGTACGATGTTTTTGGTAGACGATACTGCATATGATAAATACGAAAAAATATGTACTATATTATAAATACGTGAAAAATATGTACTATATTTTTCACGAATATCTTACTATACTCGATGTAAGCCCTAAAACTATGTCGTACGCGCTGATCTCAATGTTGGTGTGTTAATATTTATAACAATTCTCTTAACACTAGATTGCCCAAGGCAGTCATTTTGAAAGTTTTTTAATTTCAATTAGAAAAACAATTATGAAATTGATGACACAATTTCTTAGAATTTGGTGACTTTTTCTATAACATATAAATGGGTTTATGAATAATTGTAGTTATTTCCGCCCTCCTTTATTTCCGTATATATATATGTGTTATACCTATATTGCCCAGAAGCAGTCATTTTGACTGCTTGGTAAATTTTAAATAATCAAAAGATTTTCATTTATTGAATTGAGTAAATTTCTTATATGACCTGTCCGGCTTTGTATTGAAATATGATGCATGATAAATTGTCGATTTGGGCGTATACTTGATAAGTGTCAGTTGCTCAATAAGCTAAAGTAGTACTAGTTATTCGAATCTTTATAAAGTGTTGTTCTAACAAGTTGTTTATTTTATTTCTTTTGCGCCCTAACTTTATGAAAAAAATGTCGAACAGAAATGAGTTCTTGGAAAAGCTAACGAACATAAGTGAAGAGTGCTCCGATATAGAATCAAATGCAACAAATTCTGAACTATCATCTGAAGATGAAGCGGATTATATTCAAAGTGAAACATCTGACGCTGAAGATAGTGATGAAGAGTCGATCACCAATGATGAAAATGAAAGTGTCATCCATATGCCCAGGAAAAGGTGTAGGGTGCTAACTAGTTCAGATTCTGATGAAGAAACTGAAAATACGTTTCAGGAGGTCGAAACAGCTGCTGATGGTACTGTGTGGACAAAAATTGACGAAGGTGGTATTCCTGGAAGGATACCATCTGCTTGTATTTTCAAGAGTGTGAAAGGGCCAACATACGCAAAAAGGAACATTGTGGCAGATAATCTTATCAGTGCATTATCGTCGATAAAAGATAACTATATTATCAAACATATAAGAAAGTGCACAGAAGAATGTCGCCGAATTTTGCGGAACGGTTGGACAATATCATTACCGGAAATACGTGCATTTATTGGGATTCTATATGCTCGTGGATCTTACGAGGCAACAAATTTTAAATTGAGTTATTTATGGTCAGCGAAGTGGGGTCCCGAATCTTTTAGAAAAACTATGGCCAGAGAAAAGTTCAAGCAAATCCTACGATTTATTCATTTTGACAAAAGAACCGAATGCAGTAGGCGCCTACAATCAAATAAATGTGTGCCTTGCTTTGTGTGTGTGTGTGTGTGTCATTGAAAACAGTCAATATGTACAGTTAATATTTACTAATAACCTGTTATATAACTGTAAATAACATAAAAAAATATTAAAAATGAATTTTAAACAAATTTCTTTACATATTTGTTATTTTTTCACAATGCAGTCGTTTTGACTGTCTTTGGGCAATATAGGTATACAAGAAATCTCGGGCAATCTAGTGTTAATATCCGTTTGTTAAGATTGTAGAGTCATTTATTTATTTTCGGAGCGGGGCCGTATTCTTTCCCATATATTTCTAAAGTGTAAGAAGGTAATTTCAACCATTTAGAACAATAAGAAGTCTGTTCCAGTAACAGACATTACCTTCCTAAAAATGTAAATATAGATTTGCAATACTGATGCAATAACTTGCAAAAAATTGTGAATATTGTGGCACAATAAAATAAAAGGCGATTTTATACGTACAAGTGAACAGGAAGTATATAAAAGTTTTCTTACACGCTATGTTTTGTCCGATTAGATGATACAAATATATTACGTTTGTTTAACATAAATAAATATAGAAAAAGGAAAACGGTATGAATTAAAATATAATATTGAGATACACTTCTACAATGAATAATCTTACGTTAAATCTTGATTTATCAAGCATTGTGTATATTCTTTATTATGCTCAATGTTAAAACGTATTTAAGGAAAATAATTATACAAATTGCATTAATACTTAAACATTATTCCTTAAGGGGTATTGTAGTCTTTAAAACTGAAAACCAGTACATGAAGTAAACAGTATATAATTATACAGAATATAATTATTTGAAAACAGCAAATATTCCATACCAGATACTTCAACACTTTATCTTTTTGAAGAACCTCACAATTATAGCTGCGCATATGATACCTGTTTCCTTTTTCGCAAGCGCTATTTGGTTGGGAATATGAGTGAGACAATTAAAAGCAATTTATACTGCGCCAGAAAATTAGTTCTAATTGTCTTAAGCGCTAGGCGCACACTGATTCATCTACAGAAAGATATATACTGTGTTGCAAAATATCGATAACATTATTCATTAGAGTTGAGTACGCGCACCTAACGAACCGACGCTGACTCGACTCGATTATTCGAATGAAGCCGAGTATAGTAAAACTTCCATTATCGGAACTAATAGGGAAACATATATTCGGATAACAGAATTTTCGGATATTAGATCCAGAACTTTGCCCGCAACCAATTTCGTGTACTTTAAATCAAATAATGTGAACCAATGAGAGAAAAGCATGTTGCATAAGATCGTATCTGTCCAATACATTTTCAATCGCGAAATCACATATAATATTTGATAAAGTATTGGGTTGGAGGGAAAGTTCTGTCGTATTTTTAATAGGCAGGTAATTTTTCTTATAAATAAAAAAACATCTGGCTAGTGAGTCATTCGGATTTTTTTTTTTTGTTTTTTTTATAGTTGCTGTATAATATAAATGAGTCCTTTTTTACCGTTCATCATTTACTTGTGATATTTAAAGTGAAAAACATGTTAGTAGATAAAGTGCATTTACGACAGTGCATTTTGTATGAATTCGAAAAAGGAAGCAATGCATCGGTTGCATGTAAAAATTTATGTGCGGTATTTGGAAAATGTATATAAATTTTGTAAATGTTCGTACTTGTCAAAGATGATTTAGCAAATTTCGTTCCGGGGATCTGAGCCTCTAAGAAAGTGATCGATCTGGACGACCATCCAAGATCGATAATGATGTTTTGCGATCCATATTGGAAAATAATCCACATTTAACAAGTCGAGAAATTGCAGAAGAGTTTGGCATTCATCATACAACACATTAAATGTATTATGATTAATATTAAACACATATTTTTATCAATTAATTCAAATATTTTCTTTAAAATACGACAGAACTTTCCCTCCAACCCAATAGTTATTTTAAATTGTATCATCTTTGTGTTTAAAATTACTTCAGCCTTTTTTCCGAGTTCTATAAATGCTTCAAAGTACGGAAGAATGTATTCATTATTGTCAATAAATTCGACGATTTTTTTTATTGGATTTAATATAAATAACCTAAATTAAAAATTACTTGGAAAATTTTGGTCTATTTTTTGAATACATATGTTAAAGAATGCTATAAAAATATAATTGTGTTCATCGTTGCTTTCTTTTTTAATACAAGTAAGTTTATCGCGTCAGCTTAATAAAAATGATTTCAGCCGTGTACACTGCGCAACATCGCCAGCGTTTCACCTACGTTTTCTACTGTTGTATACTTTCCCATTTTTTCCCTCTTACGCATCAGAAGTTTCTTTCACGCTCTCTTCAATGTTGCGTCCATAACGTTCAACCAAGCATTTTCTGTCGTTTAAGAACAATGCTTTACGTTTATACTTTTTGAAATATTACAATTTTTCTTATTATTACAGCTGTTTAAGTGCGTTGAAGATAAATCTTACATTGAAATATTGGGGCGAAATCTTGTTTTTGGTCCTAGTGTGTACAGAAAAAAGTACATGGTACAGGAATTCGATTGACTGTATGAATAATGGAATATATAACATAAGTAGTGTAATATAAATATTTAAAAGTGCAAATATTTAAAATACCATTCCATTCTAATTAAAAAATGGCCCAAGACAGAAACGCATACTCCTGACAAATGAACAGGAAACACGAAATGATTAATTTCCTTTTTGAAATTACAAGAATGTAACAACGCTAATGGAACAAGGGAAACCAGCATTTAGTGAAGGAAGAAATGGGAAGCGATCAATTAAAAATTTCTCAGACATTTTTGATTAGCCGATTCCTGATACCAGCCCAAAAAAAATGTCGCGAAAAATCATTTATAGGTTGCTGTTTGCTAGTGGTTCCGCGAACGAAGAAAATATGGAAGTATCTATATCGCGTTCAATAATATGCAAGAAAACTGCGGAGCTTCCTGTTTGAATTTAATTTAAAATACCTGAACCTTAATGCAGGAACAGTTATTCCATCATCTACCAAAAAATTCCATTATTGGAACACTTATACACCGTTAACAGTTTCGATAAAAGTGATTCGACTATAATTTTAGACAATTCCAAAGCTTCCTTCCGTTTTATTCCTAGATATCCGCTGTAGAATATTTGACGTTTTATATAACGTTACTGAATTACATGCAACATACCAAGTTGTTCAATAAATTTTGTTTTGTTTTGTTGAGGGCGTTGCTACTAGTCCAAATTTGTTTTTGTTTTGTTGGTTCACTCTTCTTATCAACGTATGTGAAGGTTCATTTCAATCAGTCAATTCATTCTTTGTTTGCAAGCCATTTAGTGTCGCCGTGTCACAGTATTTTCGACAATGGAAAAAATTGAATATCGTGCAGTGATAAAATTCTTATTTTTGGAAGGTGTAGCACCAAAAGAAATTCACGAACGAATGTTAAGAGTGTATAATGAACGTTCACCTTCAATTAGCTCTTTGCGCTCGACGCGCTTTTCTCTCGGGCTGACCAGCAACTCGACAGTAATCTGCCGCGCGCGCGCCTATTTCATGAGTTCGTTTCTGTTAACTTAAAATAATTTTAGGCACAATAGGACACTTTAAACTCGTATATTTTAACACTACATACATTTATTTAACTTAATGAAGGATATTTATTAAAGATTACGTTCTATAATTTTTCTTCTTGTGGTATTTTGTAAAACAATCTCCAATGTGCATTCTTGGCTTGTCGGGACATGTGTCACAATAGTACACAGTTTGTCTTTTTTGGCCGGACTTTCGTAGGAAAGAAACTTTGCAATCCTTTTTTTGTCCCATCAAAATAACATGCAGCTTCACATTGAGTCGGATCATTTCAGAAGTGCTCTGTGAAGTAGAAGCTGTGCTACGTTGGCTTTTGGCTTTTGGCCATTTTGGCTTTCAGATTCACTATCGATTATTCGGATTTTTCGTCTTCTTACACCTATAACGTCGTCACTATCTTCATCACTTCCGTCTTCATTCTTATGGGCAAGCTGTCTATGTAGTGATGTAATTTCGTTCGTTATTCCCGAAAAATTGAACTCATCTTCACTAGAAGTAATTTCTTCGTCGTGTTCCATACTCATTGTGCTCACTTACTTTGAAAGAAATATTGCGATTGCCAAGAAGGTTGAATTCGAACTAATTGGATTGTGATTGGTTCTTTTTGTACCTTTTTTTGAAAGAAGCGAATTGAAAGAAGCGTTGCGACGTCTATCAGCGTTCTATTATTCTCAAGACATAATGCACGCATTGAAATTCGTTTGTGTTTTTGAGATAAGACATCTTTATAGCTATGTAGACACCTCATAAAATGATCTACAAAAGGCCAGGTAGACTTGTCAAGCGATATTCGTTAGGCCAAACACAAATAAATACCGTTACCACTCAATTTACCGCATCGATGCGAGTGGTGCCTGAGAGGCACCGCTAGAGTTGGCGCAACACATGCCGTGGTGCCTGAGAGGCACCGGTCGAGCGCAAAGAGTTAGAACAGTAGAAAGATGGGTTGCTGAATTTAAACGTGGTCGCACAAGCCTTGAAGACGATCCACGTGAAGGACGTCCAAAAACCGCATCAACACCAAAAATCGTAGCCAAAGTACAGGATGTAGTTTTGGAAGATCGTCGATTGACTGAGAGGGATTTAGTAGAGGCTCTACACATCTCATTAGGCAGTGTGAGTCATATTTTAAATGAAATTTTGAGTTTTAAAAAGCTGTGTGCACAATGGGTGCCGCATTCGCTAACAATTGAACAAAAACACATTCGAATGCGACTTTCTCAACAACATTTGGAGCGTTTTAAAAAGGATAAAGTGGATTTTGTGCGTCGATTCATCACTATGGATGAGACTTGGGTCTATCACCATGATCCTAAATCAAAACAAGAGGCTAAAGAGTGGTGTTCGGCTGGTTGTTCGACTTCGAAACGAGTTCGTGTCCAGAAATCGGCCAAGAAGGTTCTGGCATCAGTTTTTTGGGATGCGAAAGGAATTTTATTTGTGGATTACTTGCAAACTGGTAAAACAATTAATTCTGAATATTATTGCAACCTTTTGGATCAGTTGAAGGAAAAAATTCGTGAAAAAAGACCCGGTTTGCAGAAGAAAAAAATCCTTTTTCATCAGGACAACGCACCGTGTCACAAGAGCATTTTGACAATGGCTAAAATCCATGAATTAAAGTTCGAATTGTTGGAGCATCCGCCGTATTCACCAGATTTGGCCCCCAGCGACTTCCATTTGTTTCCAGAACTCAAAAAATTTATGCGTGGCAAGCGTTTTTCGTCAAATGAAGAGGTCATAACGGCTGTTGAAGCGTATTTTGCAGACCTTCCGGAATCTCACTTCAGGGATGGGATCCACAGATTGGAGGATCGTTGGAGCAAGTGCATTAATGTTCAGGGAGATTATACTGAATAATAAAGTGTATTTTGAACCATAACGTTGTGTTTTTCTTATCGAACGACAAAACTTATTGAACAACCTAGTATTATGATCTCTTATCCCCCTTCATCCGTTTGGAAGCTCCATGATATCATTTTTTAAAACTGCTGTGGTTTATTAGCAAAATATTAATCATGGTGGATTCGTATTTTGTTTACTTGTACCGACCTTTTTCCTGCCAGAGTGACTTTGTAATGAAATAAACAAAATAGCACCCTGACGAATAATATTCGCCAGGTAGCACTACCCACAAATCATCTAGAATTATCAAGTAGACGTGTGGCGTTATTCTTCACTACTACAACGCTGGACTACAACAGAAGTGGAAAAAGGGGAAAATAAGGGGAAATTGGGAGATTTCTGGAGGAAGAGGGCATGCCGAGTTGGTGGGAAGCGTAAGTGGGAAGTCATGCAACCAGAAGACGTTGCAGTGATTTCGTTTCTGCTTATTTCGTTGGTTAAATAGCGTTCTTGGTCGAATAGAATTCATTATAAATATAATAAATATGATAAAAACCCCCTTGCAACAACATCTTCCTATGAAATTACAACAATTTTGAAACAATGGTATTGTTATGTCGTGCGATATTTGACAATATTTCAATACTAATTTTTCCTTTTCAACTGAGAACCCTTAATCATTGCTTGCCAACGACGCGATATCGTTCTTAGAAGCGAGGGCATAAAGTGTTTTTCTTTCAATAAAAATCTTGGTCGAATAGAATTTTACAATCACAATATTATATCAGTAACTTAATAATATTATATTTTGTAAAATAAATAAATAACAACAGTTTTGTTTTAAATTGTCTTCTTTAAAATAAAACTGTGGCACCCAGGGCAAGACGCGCTAAATTTGCGTGGCAGTCAATGGGTTAATCATTGCTTGAAACGACGCGCAACGTTAGCTTAGAAGGCAGAGGGCATAAAGCTTTCTTTATGTTGTAATCAGAAAATTCAAGTGCCTATTCGCCAAAGATTGCGTCGCGTAGCTCTTTGTCCGGCTAGGAAGGCGACAAAAATGATCTCATTCAGACTAAACATCGGGAGTCGTACTTTCGTTTCATTAATGGGTCTCGCGCTGCGGTTCGGTGTCAAAGTTACGTCCTTGCATTTCCACGAAGGAAAATCGAGGAAACAGTTAAAATGTAAAGATACACATTGTTTTCACTTCTTATTGAACTCACGTTCTTTTGCGGTTCATGAATATTTAAAGTCACAAGTCTATTCAAGATCAACTCACATGATTGGATACTCCGCTTAATTCTAAAAACCTCGCAAACTAAATTCAGGTTCAAAAGACCAATCCACCATTTTGCGACACTTTTGTAACCACCGACGTATGTCGTCTAAAATTGTAAGCAACATATATTTATTTCATAGCACGTATAGTCGTATTTCAATCTTCTACATATTCTCGTTTCCTTTATCCACCTAAATCATAGACCTTTATATAATCATTTCCCTTCTTACCGCCTAAACTTTCGTCATGCCTTATCCCAGTTTTCTAGCGAAGACCGCTTCCATATCGCGTTAACATTTAGAGCTGCCTCTCAACGTAATAGTATCATGAGGATTTCTGACAGATAGAGAAGGGCGCTAGTTCAATATGGATCATGTATTAGGTCTATCGAAAAGTTCTGTCCGTTTTTGAATTAAAGCAAGACGATATATTTTCAATACATAATCCTGAAGTGATAAAATCATCATTTCAGTATACACTAGAAGAGTGCTACATTAGAACCGTGATGCAATGAAATACTGTAGAGTATTTATATTGTGTATTTATATATCATAATCGTGTAATAATGAGTATTTGTATATTATAATTAGGTACTAATGAGTATTTATATATTATAATCGTGCAAAATGAAGGTAACGCAGAGTTGTTCGAAGCCAGAGTATTGAAGCACCGTTCCTATATCAATTGCTTTTACAAGATTGCAAATAGGCTTTATTCCGAATTTTTTGCATTTTTAATCAAATGTTTTGCATCGGTCACCTAGTATTTTGCTACATTAGAATCGCGACGCGATGGAATACTGCAGAGTATTTACCATATATTGTGTATTTATATATTATAATCGTGCAATAATAAGTATATATATTATAATCGTGCAAAATGAAGGTAACGCAGAGTTGTTCGAAGCCAGAGTATTGAAGCACCGTTCCTATATCAATTGCTTTTACAAGATTGCAAATAGGCTTTATTCCGAATTTTTTGCATTTTTAATCAAATGTTTTGCATCGGTCACATAGTATTTATATTAGAATTTATATATGGAATAATCGTATTTACCATATATTGTGTATTTATATATTATAATCGTGCAATAATAAGTATATATATTATAACCGTGAAAAATGAAGGTAATGCAAAGTTGTTCGAAGCCAGAGTATTGAAGCACCGTTCCTATATCAATTGCTTTTACAAGATTGCAAATAGGCTTTATTCCGAATTTTTTGTGTATAGAAGAGCACATTATGTAGAAATACAATTGGAAATAGAGGCAGTCATATATATTCGAATGAACACGTTGATACGTGTTAAAGTTTGAGATTATGTTGTCGGCGAAAACTTTTCGTTAGGCCTAATATAATCCAATATTACAGACGTCAAATATTTTACATCTTATATTTAGCAACAAAGCGCCAAGAACTTTTGAGAGAATCTGATGGAGTGGAAGATGGGGTACTGTATTCCAGAAGTGTACTTACAATAGACGATCATTGATGAGTTTGCAGTTCGTTCGTCGGCGAATGTTGAAATGACGCAGGTATATACTCCAGTTAAATCAATGCCCGGATTATTCAGTTTCATTGCTCGATACTCAGTTAATGGGTTGTCACTTGCTTTGTACGATAAGTCAATATATTTCTTGACTGGTTCAACTGCCAGCGGTTTTCTTCCGTAAATCCACTGATATGCCACCCTGTTGTTATCAAAAAACCATTTTACGACTAGACCCCTGCTCGACGTATTCTCAAGATCATAATCGCAGTCGAGGATTATGTAGTCAGTGCCAGTCGCTTTCACCGTTGATGGAACATTGACACTTTTGATAACTAGCTGCATACACTCTGGAAACAAACAAAAAATTTTCTTCATTTAGAAACATTCTAATAAATTTGGATCAGTATCAAAATGAGTTACACCATAAAACTGGTGTTGCTGATTATTTAAGTATGCACAAATTAAAGTCGTTGAAAAGTCTTCTTTTTATTTTATTAAAAACGACGGCCGTTAAAGTGTCAATGTTAAAGAAAAGAAGATGTTCAATCTGTGCTTTTTGGCATTTTGTGCCTTTCGTTTTTGTAATAATATAAAAGTGTTTAAATGTTTTTTTTGACTATATTGCAATTTCTAAGAAACGTCTACGAAAGTTAAAAATTTCATGGCAATTTCGCCGGCGTCAAACATAAGAATTTACCTGAAATATGCGGACGTGAAAGTGTTAACGATAAAGCTAATGTTAAAAAAGAATTGTTCAATCTCAGTTAGTGATTGACATAAATCTGTAAAACTATCGTAAATTATAATCAGTCATTTACGTTCTATTATATATAACAACATTCTTCGTTCAGACGGAAAAATCATAAGGTTTTTAAACACTGTCGAGTATATGAACAAGTCTGATTACATAATAATCTATCTGAACCAAGAAAAAGAATACTAATGGGTATTAACCCTTAACGGTCGTAAGTCACCTCTCACGTGACAACAGTACTTTATCGCTGCGGTCGTACGTCACGTGGGAGGTGACAACGGGTGAAACAGTAAAAATTCGCGTTTTATGAAATGCGGGCAGGATTGACTTGTGAATTGTCTTATACTCTGTATAAAGCTGATTGTAGACATAACAACAGTAAATCGATGTCTCACATAAAATTATCCGGGAATTAGTTATGTCCCTAATTGAGAATTTCCGTGAAGGTAAGATTCCGCGATATGGAAAGCCATCAACAACAGATAATGAAGATAGAGTAGATGGAAAACTACATATCTTGCAACGTGATGCTGAAGGAAACATAAAGATTGCTTAGTATGTTATAATCGTAAATTGCCTGGAGAAAGAAAAACAACAGTATCCTTCTGTGAAACGTGCAACAGAAAACCGTTCCTTCATATTGGAGATTGTTTCAAAATATATCATACGTTAAAAACTTATGAATAATTATTTTAAACTCATATATTTGTAATACCAGGTTGTTCAATAAGTTTTGTCGTTCGATAAGAAAAACACAATGTTATGGTTCAAAATACACTTTATTATTCAATATAATCTCCCTGAACATTAATGCACTTGCTTCAACGATCCTCCAATCTGTGGATCCCATCCCTGAAGTGAGATTCCGGAAGGTCTGCAAAATACGCTTCAACAGCCGTTATGACCTCTTCATTTGACGAAAAACGCTTGCCACGCATACATTTTTTGAGTTCTGGAAACAAATGGAAGTCGCTGGGGGCCAAATCTGGTGAATACGGCGGATGCTCCAACAATTCGAACTTTAATTCATGGATTTTAGCCATTGTCAAAATGCTCTTGTGACACGGTGCGTTGTCCTGATGAAAAAGGATTTTTTTCTTCTGCAAACCGGGTCTTTTTTCACGAATTTTTTCCTTCAACTGGTCCAAAAGGTTGCAATAATATTCAGAATTAATTGTTTTACCAGTTTGCAAGTAATCCACAAATAAAATTCCAGGTCGCATCCCAAAAAACTGATGCCAGAACCTTCTTGGCCGATTTCTGGACACGAACTCGTTTCGAAGCCGAACAACCAGGTTCACACCACACTTTAGCCTCTTGTTTTGATTTAGGATCATGGTGATAGACCCAAGTCTCATCCATAGTGATGAATCGACGCACAAAATCCACTTTATCCTTTTTAAAACGCTCCAAATGTTGTTGAGAAAGTCGCATTCGAATGTGTTTTTGTTCAATTGTTAGCGAATGCGGCACCCATTGTGCACACAGCTTTTTAAAACTCAAAATTTCGTTTAAAATATGACTCACACTGCCTAATGAGATGTGTAGAGCCTCTACTAAATCCCTCTCAGTCAATCGACGATCTTCCAAAACCATATCCTGTACTTTGGCTACGATTTCTGATGTTGATGCGGTTTTTGGACGTCCTTCACGTGGATCGTCTTCAAGACTTGTACGACTACGTTTAAATTCAGCAACCCATCTTTCTACTGTTCTAATTGAAGGTGAACGTTCATTATACATTCTTAACATTCGTTCGTGAATTTCTTTTGGTGCTACACCTTCCAAAAATAAGAATTTTATCACTGCACGATATTCAATTTTTTCCATTGTCGAAAATACTGTGACACGGCGACACTAAATGGCTTGTAAACAAAGAATGAATTAACTGATTGAAATGAACCTTCACATACGTTGATAAGAAGAGTGAACCAACAAAACAAAAACAAATTTGGACTAGTAGCAACGCCCTCTCTTATCGACCGACAAAACTTATTGAACAACCTGGTACACCTTCAAAAAAGAAGTAATTTCTAATAAAAATGTTATTCTTATAATACTGAAGATTTTTCGCATATTTACTGAAACTAGCTACAACCTAGTGAGAATCACGTACGAAAAGCTAGCGACCGATAAGGGTTAACTGGTATTCTTGTTATTTTTTTGTGAAAGCCTGGAAGTACTGCATTTCCCAAATAATCTTAACACAGATTGGTGTTAAGAGGTAATTTTAATTTGGGATTCTATCTTTCCAATTTTCCAATCAACCACCTGGTCAATTACATACATCAGAATGGCTGGCGCATTAATTTCAAAGGTTCCGTTAGTTCTGAATATGTATGTTCTACTGTTATTCCTATTCATGTAATGAAGATAATGTTATTCGATGATGTAAACTTTTACATACCGAACTAACTATTGCATGTTGGAACATATATTTCTCAACCTATATGTGTCAGATATTTGATGAATATACATTTGCCAGATATTCTTGTCAGAGGATAATCAGATGGATAAAACATTGTTGGATTTTGCATAACGATAGACATAGCTTTCATCATTTTATTTTCCACAAAAGCAGCAAGGTGTGACTGTACATTATTTTTAAATAAAATAATTTAATTGCTACTCCAGTGAATTTTGTTATAATTGTAGTGCATAAAATTTAGGAAAGGAATCCAATTTTAGCCCTTTTCCATTTTTTTGACTTTGAAAATATAACGCAAAACATAACGAAAAAAAAATACAAACAATATCAAATATTTAATTAGGCATTAGATACATATGAAGCTCTTTTCAAATCTTCATAACTAAGAAAAAATTAATTAAAATGGTAATGCTTATGTGATCAAATGTAGAAAGTCAGGTTTCCTAAATTGCATAATATACCAAATTTTGTTCGAGGAAAAGTGTTTAATCCCGAATATACCATTTGTAAGTTTATATGAAGAAATCTAGGGTCTGGGTCGGTCGCGGAAATGAGCAACGAAAGCAAATAAGTGACCAATGCTGCTACTACGCGGACGTGTACCCAGCGTTGCCTGGTAAATTCCCACAAAAATCCCTTTCAGCGTCACCTTAATCGCACCGTTAACTTTGTAATTACGTTTATTGACATAACTTGCGCATCGTACGCCATCTCGCGGTCATTTTATCCAATGGCGTGGATTTATTAAAATCAAATGTTGACCAATAGGAAAATATGGATGGTATTTTCACCTAATTCAAATAAGTACAAATTTGCAATCACGATTGAATGTAGAAGAAAATCCAAAATATAATTGAAAAAATGACGTGTTTATATAATTGCTTTGCAAAGTTAACTGCTATACAATTTTTTCTTTATTGAACAATATTCGGTTCTGACGAATCTGAATCGCTCAATGAAACAAACTGTAATGTACTGTCATGTATTTCGTCGTGTACAGTAAAACCTGTTTTTGTGCGGCGGATAGGGACCGCATAAAAGAAATCGTACAAAAAAATATTCGAAAATTTTATAAATTCTTACATAAAATAAACAATTTTGTGCGATATACTACCTAAACATTTTTTTATGCGGTGGATAAGGACCGCATAAAAAAGGCGGACTAAGAAAATACATCAATGATTTATGAAATAGATGAGAGAATGCTTTCAATGAAATTAAATAATTAAATTAGACCTATAGAAATGGTAAAAATATTTAATTCTTCATTGTACATATACATGGAGAAGTTTTTACATTGTACATTAAATAGTTTGCTGCTACTCGTCGTAATCCAAAACGCGCATCTTCTTGTGACGAATTGGTTGAAAATCGCTTTCGTCGCTTGAAGATAGGATTTCAATTGATTTGTTTTTTGGTACCATAAACTCAGTGATCAGTTTTTGTGACGATGGTAGACTGGTCGATTACTCGTAAACGTAACGATAGTGAAACATGCATGATCTCAGCTCTTTTTCGAATTTTAACCCTTTGCACTCCTATGTCGAGTGTGACTCGACATCAGTTTTTATGGCAGGAGCTCCTTTGTCGAGCTCCACTCGACATTTTTTCATATATCTTATATATATATATATATATATATTTTTATATTATATATATTATGATATACGCTCTCGCAATGTCACTAGAAGGGTTAGACATTGAGGTAATCAAAGAGAAATAAAAGAACTGGATGTGATCACAGATTATAATAAAAATATAGATGGTGTCGATGTGGCGAACCAATACGCGACATCTTACTGTTTTTTACGTCGAGCACTCAAGTGGTGGAGGGAATATTTCTTTTGGGGATTAGAAATCTCCATGGTAAATGCGTATATTTTACACAAAGAAAAAACAAAAAACCAAGGAACAGAACCTATAGCCCACAAAAAATTTCGCGAAAAGATTTTGTCAATGCTAATTCGTGATTGTCGTCATCCAAATATGAAATTGGGGAGGCCTGGAACACATGATAAACACGATCGCTTAGATGGAAAGCCTCATTTAATCTTCCTACATCCTGAAGGAAAACACAAAGACTGTGCAGTTTACTCAAATAGAAAAACATCTGGAGGAAAAAGAGAAACCACCTATTTTTGTGAAACGTGTGAAGGAAAATCAGGGTTACATCTTGCAAGTTCTTTCAAAAGATATCATACCCTTGAAAATTTCAATATACGACAATACTGTAAATAAAATTGGTATTTAAGTGAATTTGTTTCTTCCTTTATTTATTTAAATTGCTTTATATTTTTAGTTAAAGTAAATTTCAAATAAAACACTTAAAAGCGTTGGGAGCTGCTGCTAACGAAATTGAAATAAAATTCGGAGTGCAAAGGGTTAAGCGTCTTTCCGCTTTGGTATCTACTTTAAGAAAATGCGTTTCCAATTTTTTCGAAATTTGGATCCCTGCATATATTTTATCTGCTGTAATAGATTCCGGTTCTTCTTGTCCATTTTCATAATCTATCAAACTATTGATAATGTCACTATCATCGACAGTTTGGTCCTCAATCATCTCGTCTAGGTCATTATCGCCGAAAGAATCAAAGCCTTCTCCGCCGATGTTATGTGCAAGCGCACTAATTTCAGATAATAACGTTGACGTGTTTTCGGTAACGTTTCGATGAATTACACATTCATATATGTGCCCATAATTATGAAAGTGGTCTAAGTCAAAATTAAAAAAAAATGAGTTTATCAGTTATTTCATACCACATTATTTTTAACTAAATTTATTCAATGTATTTTTACGAAATTGTCAAAAATGAACCATTAGATAGTGGTTGTAATTTCAACATTCATTTAGTTTTAATTATGAAAGTGGTCTAAGTCAAAAATTTAAATAAATTATATAAACAACTTGAAAATGGCACGTGGCCTTCTTTGATGAACTACATAATAAAATAAATGACAATCAAATTTTAATAATAACGACAACTTCATTACTAGAAGAATCCATAACAAGAAGAGTAAAAAATACCGCGGGTGAATCTGTCTCTTGGCTACAAATTCAATGGATGAGATTCTTGAAAAATGAACCTTATAAAATGTTCTATAAAACATCTTTAGATGATTCTAAATTTCACGTTTTGGATCTTTCACCGACCAAAAATATACGGAAATATTAAATTACTTCCATTATACACCACCATTAGACCAGTATCGGAAGAAAACCATAAAGATATTATCGTACATCCCTCCAGTTTTTCAGGAACATTTTAAGAATCTTAAATACGAAATAATGATAAAAATGGATTACTGTTTAAAAATAATTAATAAATGTAATAAATGTTCACGAACTATTTCAATCAAATTATTGTTTCACATAAAACTCAAAGTTCTTTATTGCTTTAAGTCATTTATAACATTCAGTTAATTTTGAAAATGGTCTAAGTCAATTCAATCTTTAAAAATAATATTATCGTATAAAATTCACACAAAATTTCATATTCATAGTAATTTCCATTAATTAAGACTAATAAAATTATAAATTAAAATGTCGCATAATGTAAAAATATTTTTTAATTTATTCAAATGCAATTCATTAAATATCTCGAAACAAGAAATATATGACTTAGACCACTTTCATAATTATGGGCACATATTTCGTCCACAACATGTATATGTACATGATAGGAAACGTTAAACTGGTGCTAACGCCGCTAAGATTCATATACCGCATAAAAATAAACCGCACAAAAACAAAATCGCATAAAAAAAGACCGCACAAAAACAGGCTTTACTGTACACACCACCAGTTTTCTATAGTACAGATCACGGCGTGACTGGCGCATTGCTTACATTACTTTCTCCTACTATTATTCCATTTCTTTCCTACTTCCCTCCACCTGGTAATGCTAGGTCCGCCGGGAAGTGAAACAAATAAAAATCGGATGACACGAAAGTGATCGTGGTACGCATCACCCGACAAAGAACTTGATGAGTTCTGACACAATTGACTCTTTGCACTCCAGTTAGTTCTACTGTGTGATCTACTAACAACTCCGAGGTATTTTTTGCGGAACCTCTGGTGAGCATTAAACAGGGAGTTATTTAAAAATAAAAAATTCTATAAATGGTTATATTTAAAATGGTATTATACACTTGATATCTTCATTTTTTTTTCATATAGGATAAATTTTGAATTTTACGTTTTGAAGGCTGTCGTGTGTTATCCATATAGTGTCACTTTATGACACCATTCCTTTAGTACAGTCGCTGCTACTTTCAGTATCATAAATAATTTCATTATAATCAATTGCAATGTTCACTAAATCGTTTCGTTATATATATGAAAATCAATATTGTTGTTACTGCTGCATAATTAAAACCCTTCAGGATGCTTTCGGTTTTCCATTTGTTAATGGTATTAGATCGAACGGACAATTTCTGAATACACAATTGTTATCGAATCATTAGTAAAGTACATAAATGCCCCGAGCATTTTCATTTGCTATCGCTCAGTGAGACAATAATTAGTCAAACATGTTGTTGTGGTGGTGCTCCTACAGTTGCGGTGGAAAATATGTGTGTTGTCGCAGCAGTGCCTATGGGGTGGAAAAGGTTAATAAAGGACAATTACTTAACAGAAAAGTTATTAATACATGCAACATAAAGATGGTGCCGAAATAAAAAAATGTAGCTTAGTCTTTTGAATTTTGCAATTTGGGGAAAAATATCTATAGTGAACGCATAGTGTGGATTCAACTAGTACAGTTAACGCAATTAATGGCGTCTTCTTCGTAGAAACTATTATTGTCAATGTCAGTGAGATAGTCTAGTAGTCTAAAGAAGTAGACATCTCTTTGAAACTTGATAAAAATTGATGAACGTGCCACCGATGGCGCAGCGATAAAAATAATATAAATTGACAAAAAACAACAGATACGGTATTCCCAAGAATGTATATACACTTTGAATAATTGTAAATACAGTCTTCCTAAAATATACGTATGATTAACTGTTATGTAATCACATCATGGCATGAATTGTAAAACTCTGCTGACACTTTTTTTGCATATATATCTGCTGACAATTGTTCTGCATATATACCGCTATTACGAGTGGAGCACAGAAATGAGAAATATCAAATTATAAGACGATGGCGAGCAGTTAAAAAAAATGGGGTTTAGTAAAACTTTCTTTTGTTTTTATTTAATGAAAAAACATCTTGCACGAATCCCTTTGCTTGTGACAAACTTAACACAGGAATGCATCCTTGTTGTGGTGCTACAAGACGACCAGCCTGATCATTTTCGGAAATTATGCGAATTCCATCCAAAGAAGCTATTTTAAAAAATCGTGTTTAAACTTTTAAATATGCCGGCGCGACTCAATCGGACCTCTAACATTACCATTTCTGCGAATGTTAACATTTTCGTTCTGAGTAATAATCTGAAGACATTGAGTTTCCGAAAACATAACGTATAATTTTTAATCTAACTTACAAATCAAGATGTCCAGTAAAACATTATAGTCATAAGAATATCCGATATAAGGGTGCCTTATCAATTTTTATGTTGACCATACAAGTTATCATTAAACTAAGAATACCGATTCAAAATAAAAGAGTTTGACGAGATTTGGTGAAAATAAAATATAAACTTTCGGTAATAAATGATACTTAAATAATATGAATAAGAACATATTTAAAAATAGAGGAAAATAAATTAATAGCAAATGCATTCTAATATTTGTGGAAGATTGTAATAGTAATGTTTATTAAAAATTATTAGAAAAAATCGAAAAGTCGGTTATTTTTTATAAACTGTATTCGCAAATAAAAAAAGTATATCATATTGTGTCGTATGTTACAGTAACTTCATGAAAATGATCGAAGAATTTCGTATGTTCCGATATTTCCGCATGGTTTTCAGTTTTACTACTACTGCTTATTGTATGAGGACGCCAATTTCTGAGGATAAATAATAATTCATCACTGTCGATATCTTCATCACTTACTTGTTTCCACATTATAACCAGCGGTATGTTTTGTAAATTATAAGGCAAGAGTAACGACGACGACGGGAATAGAAAGAAATTCTCGGCAGCTAAATCTATCGAAAAAAATTAAAGGTTAAAAATTCCCCCTTGAAGCCCATACTGACAGAGATATATATCGCTATTTGAACCTGTAAGGGTTAAGGAAGCATAGGTGTAAGAGTACCGTGTGTGGATGTGAATAAATTCTATCCGTAGCAGTGCCAGCGGAAACTACAATGCAAGTCCTCCTCGACATACGTTGCGATTACATTCCGAAAACCTCACCGTAAAACGTTAATATACGCCGACCTGTATTTCATGGGAGAATTCTCTGTCAGGTAAAAATAAAAACCAAATTTTTTTTCCACTTCCTCATAGTTTGATGTCTTTACGTTCTTCGCCTAAAAGGACATATGAAGACCCGCACGAATGGGATGGTTAAATGTTTATTTATCTTGGGCTAAGATAGAAGCTGCAGGTTTAACACTAGATTGCCCGAGATTTCTTGTATACCTATATTGCCCAAAAACAGTCAAAATGACTGCATTGTGAAAAAATAACAAATATGTAAAGAAATTTGTTTAAAATTAATTTTTAATATTTTTTATGTTATTTACAGTTATATAACAGGTTATTAGTAAATATTAACTGTACATATTGACTGTTTTCAATGAACTTAACCCATATTTCCGAAAGCAAGGCAAATTTATTTGATTGTAGGCGCCTACTGCATTCGGTTCTTTTGTCAAAATGAATAAATCGTAGGATTTGCTTGAACTTTTCTCTGGCCATAGTTTTTCTAAAAGATTCGGGACCCCACGTCGCTGACCATAAATAACTCAATTTAAAATTTGTTGCCTCGTAAGCTCCACGAGCATATAGAATCCCAATAAATGCACGTATTTCCGGTGATGATATTGTCCAACCGTTCCGCAAAATTCGGCGACATTCTTCTGTGCACTTTCTTATATGTTTGATAATATAGTTATCTATTGTCGACGATAATGCACTGATAAGATTATCTGCCACAATGTTCCTTTTTGCGTAGCCTGTTATTTTTCACACTCTTGAAAAACAAAAAACCAGGAATACCACCTTCGTCAATTTTTGTCCACACAGTACCATCAGCAGCTGTTTCGACCTCCTGAAACGATTTTGTTTCTTCATCAGAATCTGAACTAGTTAGATTGTCCTACACCTTTTCCTGGGAATATTGATGACACTTTCATTTTCATCATTGGTGATCGACTCTTCATCACTATCTGCAGCGTCAGATGTTTCACTTTGAATATAATCCGCTTCATCTTCAGATGATAGTTCAGAATTTGTTGCATTTGATTCTATATCGGAGCACTCTTCACTTATGTTCGTTAGCTTTTCCAAGAAATCATTTCTGTTCGACATTTTTTTCATAAAGTTAGGGCGCAAAAGAAATAAAATAAACAACTTGTTAGAACAACACTTTATAAAGATTCGAATAACTACTTTAGCTTATTGAGCAACTGACACTTATCAAGTATACGCCCAAATCGACAATTTATCATGCATCATATTTCAATACAAAGCCGGACAGGTCACATAAGAAATTTACTCAATTCAATAAATAAAAATCTTTTGATTATTTAAAATTTACCAAGCAGTCAAAATGACTGATTCTGGGCAATATAGGTATAACACATATAGATATACGGAAATAAAGGAGGGCGGAAGTAACTACAATTATTCATAAACCCATTTATATGTTATAGAAAAAGTCACCAAATTCTAAGAAATTGTGTCATCAATTTCATAATTGTTTTTCTAATTGAAATTAAAAAACAGTCAAAATGACTGCCTTGGGCAATCTAGTGTTAAACATGTTTTTCCGGAACAGTGTTATTAGATCGCGTTAGCATAATTTCTGGAGGACGCTGTTAGTCCGGTCAGCTTGAAATGTTGACCATGTATTTAGGATATTTTTCACTATTACTATTGCGAAGGATAATGTAGTTCGTACAATAATTCCTTTTACCACTATTGAACGGCACATGATAAGATAAAAGCGTTACAACACTTGATTTGTACCCTTTTTATAACCCTCTTTTTGTTGAATATCACTGCGATAAAAAAATCGTCTGTTTTTTAAAGGGATGCTGTTCCTTCTTCTGGTATTATGAAACTACAGAAAAGTGGAAACATAACATGTGTCTCTGAAATTACCTTAAGGCAATTGAAAGTCACAGAATTGAAAAAGTTTTCGGACAGTGAAGTGACTTTCATTGTTTACAAGCAGTCATACCTGCGATAATTCGTTGTGCAATAGGTTTCTCTGCAGTCTGTAGACACACTATAGTAATGCTTAGAAGGAACGTCCATTCTCGTCTGTTTTCAAACTTTGTTTTTATGAGTTTGAATTGCTCCAAGGTCACTTTAACAACATACGCTAAACTTCTTTCTCTCTGTACTTTTATAATGCGTAAAAAATGTAGCGTTCCATTTAAAAAATACACGATGGTCGTAGTAGGCCGTTGAAAAATGTAATACGAAAAATTATTTTGTCGTAATGCCATTCTACATAAATAATGACAATAAAAATATTGTAACATGCTTATCCTATTACGTGATGTTCAGCAGTTATACTAAACACAATTTGCTGTCAGTTGCACTTTGTGCAGCAGGGGCATATTATATATATATTAAATATATTTTACATTTTTAATTGCTCCCCATTCCCTCATTGTGCTATATTTAAATTTCTGCGTAGTAACTGTAATGGAGGAATACGTCCGGAATAAATCTAGGTGCACAGGTGTTGCAGTGATGTTCTTATTGCTTTTTAATAGAGAAAGATTTGACAAGGTGTGCAGATGTTTCGAAAGTTTCGAAAGAGAATACTAACGCTTTTGTACGCGACGGAACAGCGAGCGTGGAGACGTAAAAATAATCAATATTGAGTACATGATGCCACGCTGTTCCCTAAGTTGGACCGGTCCAACTCTGGGAACTTCATGAAATAATGCTAAAGATTGTCATAAAACGTAACGGTAGAACAGTATTTAAATGTCAAATAGGACAACTTATGGCTTATTCAATACCTTTCCCGCGAAGGTGTCGTAGTGTCTTAGTTTTATCTGTATAAAAAATAAACAAAATAATTGATGATTGAAGAATAATTGAAGATTACTGCATAATTGCGTCCAATGTAGTATGCACAACGAAACTATTAAAAATATTCCCCTTGTCTGAAATAATGTATTTCGGTACGGAAATGGTCGCATGAAAAAGTGAATAGTTTAACACATATTGAATATTTTAAACTGTTTATTCGACATAATATTCAACATTTTGTACACGAAATTTAATCTTTGGGCTGATTTTCTTTCCTCATCCCGGTAATATTATACCGAAGATATGTGCACGTTAACCACGAAATTAACCGCGTTCAATAGTTTTATTTATTCCCATTATATTCAGTTAATCAAGGCACAATGCTTTTCATCAACAATACTTTTTCGTTTAGCATATCATGCAGTGAACTATATGCAAACGTACTCGGTAATAACGTATTTAGGCATAATAACGTGATTAGGTAAAATACGTTGAAAATACGACTGTTTTGTCTAAGTCACTGTCATAAAGTAAGTCTAAACAGTATTAGTACACAAATCAATTTCGCGCAATACTTTTTTATAATTGCTTATTAACCAATTGTTTATAAACAACGGGTTACAATACATTCTCACAAATCTCTATAATATGTGCATTGTAGGCAAATTAATTGCGAACTGATAATAACTTTTCGTTCATCGTAAATTCCATACTTTTCCGCTCTAATTCTTATATGATAATTTTCACTAGTACGAAATTTCAAACTCTACTGATGGTAGGACGTAGGTTTTACAACGTGATTAGGTAAAATAGGTTGAAAGTACGACTGTTTTGTCTAAGTCACTGTCATAAAGTAAGTCTAAAAAGTATTAGTACACAAATAAATTTCGCGCAATATTTCGTAGAGTACATAGTTGCTTATTAACCAATTGTTTATAAACAACGGGTTACGATACATTCTCGCAAATCTCTATAATATGTGCATTGCAGGCAAATTAATTGCGAACTGATAATAACTTTTCGTTCGTCGTAAATTCCATACTTTTCCGCTCTAATTCTTATATGATAATTTTCACTAGTACGAAATTTCAAACTCTACTGATGGTAGGACGTAGGTTTTAAATTCTTGGAAGTGCGAACTGTGCAAACACTTGCTGCTCTCGTATTTCTGTCAGTTTTTATTTCTTGTCTTCCCGAATTGTCCCAAAGTGTTTGAATAACAATCTCTTTTGCGCTATATCTATTGTAGAGATTTCCAAAAATATGCAGAGATTCGTTATTTACGAAAATTACTTAATAAACAATTATTTCACAAAGTATTATTTTGAAATTGCTCGGTGTATACATAGATTATACTAACTGTACATTAAGTTGATCGAGGAAAATTGATGTTTCCTTTGTTGTAACACAGCTGTTAATTATCGAATTGGCCAAAAAGTTTGTTTGATTCGCCAAACAATTCTTTGCCCAGAAAAATACAGAATTTGAGTGGAGGGATTATGAAGTTGCCTGGAAGATGGTACAAAATAACGACCCCCGATACTGAATATAATTAGAATTAAGTGTATTCGTGCACTGAATAATTTCAAATATACTTCGTAAAATTGCTGTTTAGTAAGACATTTTTGATAGAAAACAAATTTCTCGGTAATCTCCAGAGTGGATAGAACTGTATGTTATTCAATAAAGGCTTTGCTGAAATTTAAAATATTTCAGCTATTTTTACAGAAAAAGTGAATGAAGTTTTCGTCAACTCAATACACGTGCATATTATTGTTCTGAAAGCATCCAGAAACATGTCTGCCATATTGAAGAATAGTGGAGGGATTATGAAGTTGCCTAGAAGATGGTACAAAATAACGACACCCGATACTGAATATAATTAGTATTAAGTGTATTCGTGCACTGAATAATTTCAAATATACTTCGTAAAATTGCTGTTTATTAAGACATTTTTGATAGAAAACAAATTTCTCGGTAATCTCCAGAGTGGATAGAACTGTATGTTATTCAGTAAAGGCTTTGCTGGAGTTTAAAATATTTCAGCTATTTTTACAGAAAAAGTGAATGAAGTTTACGTCAACTCAATGCCAATGCGCTGTGACTCAATACACGTATTATTGTTCTGAAAGCATCCAAAAACATGTTTGCCATATTGAAGAATAGAAGTAAGTTTTAGTGTCGGGTTCAATACTAATCCATTATCCAGATAAAAACGTCCAAACGGTCTTTCGAAATAACTAAATGAACATAATAACGTACCATTTGTAACGTACAGTTACTAATTAAGTTGTTGGCATGTTGCGCGCTTATTCCCTTGCCTGACTTCCACTGCCTAACCTTACATCAGATAGATAATCTACTTTCATCTACGCATAGCATGTTCGCACAGTGGTATGACCGACGGTGGCTTAATTGTTGCAGTTTATTATACTCAAGACCCGTATCGGGTTTCTGCTGCTGTTTATGAATAACATCTACATATGCTTCTTTTTTCTTCGAGTAACATTTTTCTACCGATAAGTGAGATTACCCATTACATTTCGTTGCTACTCTTTTATTTATTTACACACAGAATAATTCAGTTTGATAAGCTTAAAGCGACAAAAGTGTGTACGCAATGTGGTTGTGATATTAACGTAATACTAAAATTATCGTGAGACTTATGAGGATTATATTTTGACGTACGTGTAGTCCAGAAATCATTCTTTCACCGAGCAATTTCAAACAGTACTTCATAAAATTGTAGTTTAATAACCAATATTTAGCAAACAACGAATTTGTACATGTTTCCGGTAATCTGTATAAAAGAAACGGAGCGAGAGAATTGCTTGCAACTTAATAATGTAGTTTTCGCATGTTTCCGCATCGTTTTTCAACGGTAATTTTGAATAGTACAATATTTCAAACTCTGCTGAAGGTAGAGTGTTAATTTTAGGAATAACGTCGATGCAGCATTTCCAAACGTACTAACGATGTTAATCATAACTAGAAAGCAATAACTTTATCCGATTACATCGTTAACTTTCCTTTAAATGCTTCTAAGTAAGAAGTGTCCGAACGCTTTTTGCTCATATATTTTTGCCAATGTTTTGTTTGATAACCAATGTTTGGCAAACAACGAATTTGTACATGTTTCCGGTAATCTGTATAAAAGAAACGGAGCGAGAGAATTGCTTGCAAATTAATAATGTAGTTTTCGCATGTTTCCGCATCGTTTTTCAACGGTAATTTTGAATAGTACAATGTTTCAAACTCTGCTGAAGGTGGATTGTTAATGTTAGGAATAACGTCGATGCAGCATTTCCAAACGTACTAACGATGTTAATCATAACTAGAAAGCAATAACTTTATCCGATTACATCGTTAACTTTCCTGTAAATGCTTCTAAGTAAGAAGTGTCCGAACGCTTTTTGCTCATATATTTTTGCCAATGTTTTGTTTGATAACCAATATTTGGCAAACAACGAATTTGTACATGTTTCCGGTAATCTGTATAAAAGAAACGGAGCGAGAGAATTGCTTGCAACTTAATAATGTAGTTTTCGCATGTTTCCGCATCGTTTTTCAACGGTAATTTTGAATAGTACAATATTTCAAACTCTGCTGAAGGTGGATTGTTAATGTTAGGAATAACGTCGATGCAGCATTTCCAAACGTACTAACGATGTTAATCATAACTAGAAAGCAATAACTTTATCGGATTACATCGTTAACTTTCCTGTAAATGCTTCTAAGTAAGAAGTGTCCGAACCCTTTTTGCTCATATATTTTTGCCAATGTTTTGTTTGATAACCAATGTTTGGCAAACAACAAATTTGTACATGTTTCCGGTAATCTGTATAAAAGAAACGGAGCGGGAGAATTGCTTGCAACTTAATAATGTAGTTTTCGCATGTTTCCGCATCGTTTTTCAACGGTAATTTTGAATAGTACAATATTTCAAACTCTGCTGAAGGTGAATTGTTAATGTTAGGAATAACGTCGATGCAGCATTTCCAAACGTACTAACGATGTTAATCATAACTAGAAAGCAATAACTATATCCGATTACATCGTTAACTTTCCTTTAAATGCTTCTAAGTAAGAAGTGTCCGAACGCTTTTTGCTCATATATTTTTGCCAATGTTTTGTATTTTATTGTTAACTTTATACAATGTTTAAACATCTATTTTTTGCACTATATCTATTACGGAGAATTTCGGAAATATATACAAATGTGTTCGATATATGAATACTTTCTACACGAACTGTAGCTTGAAATACAGTTAGAGTAGAAAGTTTCCGCACACCGATCAATTTCGAACACTTCGTGAAATTGTAGTTTAATGATTGATCGTGTATACTATTGAAAATCTCTACAGCAGATACAGCGCAAATAAAATTAGGTGTTCAAACAGTGTGCGAAATTAACGGGAGAAGAACAAAAAATCGATAGAAATTTTATAACAATAGCGCAGTTCTTTTCCCATGCATTTATTCAGGAATTTATCAAATAAATAGATTAAATTGTATCTACCTTATGACCAACGTTGTGATACTATCATCAGTAAAGTTCGAAAGGTTGTGTTACTGATAATTATTGTGAAAGAATAGGGCGAAAACGTATGGAAGCTATGGCAGAAAAAATAAAAATGATTGCTTGTTTGAAACTAATTTTCTTCGTCTTGTATGTACTATAAATAATTCCGAAAATATATACGAACTCATTGTTCGTATAAAATTAGTTAATAAACAACAATTTTACCGAGTGTTATTCGCAGTTGATCGGTGTATGAATATTTTCTATACTAATTGTAAATATTTAGTGGCCAAATAAGTAAATGCCACGAGATAAAATGTTAAATTTTCAAATAGATACCTTCTTAAACACAAATTACTTCTGAACATTAGTGTTGCACGTTGGTTTTGTTTTGTAATATTAGTTAGATCAAGCCATTGAGAGTGATTGTCAATATCTTTTCGAAATTAATTGATGTATTTTTCAATCTTAGCGACAATAAAGTTGATATTGCGACGTTAATAAAAACAAAATAGAAGGTTCTTATTTGACGATATTTTTAATATTGACAAAATCAAATGTTTAAGTACGTTTTTCAGCATTCAGAATTGTTTCGTATGAACGAAGTCAGAGAAAATTAGTGTGATCAGCTGCTGTCAGTGATTACTTGATTTTTATTTGATCTTAATCGATAAAGCTATTGTGTCTTGTCAGTAGTTGTGTGGCCAGGAATACCTCATGATAGCATATTCCTCTTTCTATATTACTATGAAATGTGTCTTCAAATTATATGATATTTGTCGAAATCTGCCAAAACAATGTTCGCAATAAGTTTTTGTAGAGAATGCTACATAACCAGATGTTTAGATACATTTCATACAAATGATTGCATGAGCTTCAGGTATTAATAAATTATGTTAATTATATTAATAAAAGGAATAATAATCGTAGAATAATAATAGATCATAACATTTCCCTTTTTATATTGTCATGAAGTTTATTTGGTCGGATGAAATGTTTTTCCAATCGTTTTGTAGATAATCATTTTCAAATTACATGATATTTGCCAGAAAATTGTGCTCGAATACATTCAGTAGAATTTAGTGGCAGGTACCTGAAAGATTAATTAATGGCGTGTACTTGATACAATTTTAAGAAACACAGGAATATCTTAGGTCAGATTATTTTCCATTTTGTATTGAAGAATTACATGATTCTTGTCAGAAGCTGTTGGCATAATATACACCATTATTTTTCATAGAAAATGCTATGTAACTAGACGCTTGCATGCATTCAGTAGAAATTGCGGAATATGCCCCGGGCACTAACGAGTTTATATTAAACGTCGACGAAAAACAGTGCAAACACATGAACGTTTGCTTATTAAGAAACATGCGTTCAATATATGTGCAGCCGGTCTTAATGCGGTGCACGTATTATTTAGGAAGTGTATACGTAAATGCACTCTGTTTGCCGCTTTTCCGAGGCAAGTAGTGAAGTGCTCCCCTGTGGTCCTTTATTGATTGCAACGTTATATGTCGTTATACCGCTACCTCTGATCGCCGTGTTAGCTCACCATAGGAAGAGACAAGGACAGAGGAGGAAATTGCAGTTCTCCGGAGAAACATGTTCATAATCGGATTGAGGCAGTTTCTGCAAATTCAAATATCCAAAGAGTATCTGATCAATAGACAGCCTACAACTCAAACATAGAAAATGCTTGTTACAATGTCGCTTTCAATATTGCACCAGGAAATGTGCTTTATGCGACTGCCGCACTCTGCAGCACATTCACAATTGACTCGGTCATTTTGTTCTGTTGCAGGATCAAATTATATTGCGGCAAACTGAAAATGCTCCGATGTTGAAATATGAACGAACGAGAGATACCGAGTTTATCATTTTTTTACAAGCAATACATACAATTAGTCAATATTATGAGGTGTCAAACTATTTATTCTTGTAACGCTTACATCCGACTCTCAAATAGAAGGAATAGCTATTTCTGTTATTATTATCCGATACTTAGTATTATGCGTGTGTTAATTATTCAGATGTACTTTCAACCACCTTCTCTCATGAATCCGTAAGTAGCAGTTAAAAAGTCTCGTTTGAATGTTGAAAGTAAATTTGCGTAATCCAATACCTCGTCTTCTTTGACGTCGAGGAAACATATACAACGCAGACGCAAACAACTCGAAATAAAAGCAAAATAACAGTACTTAATAGCGTGAGGACATTCGAAAGTTTAATTGCAAAGGGACTAAAGTTCTGCAAATATATAAAAAAATACGTATCATATGTGATGCCAAATTGTATATATTCAAAAAATAATGCATCAAAATTTAATAGGAAGCATTAACCCTTTGCAAAATTTTTCAGCAGCTCCCAACGCTTTTTGAGATGTACAGAATTCGAAACAAATTCACTTGTTACGTATATTGAAATTTTCGGATGAACCTGAAAGAACCAGATGGATTTTCTTTCACACGTCAAGATGTTTTTCAAATCGTTTTGCAAAAGTGTGTTGATGATGAAAATACTACGACAAAATCTTTTATCATAGGTTCTGTTCCTTGGTTTTTTGTTTTTTCTTTGTATAAAATATGCATTTACCATGGAGATTTCTAATGCCAAATTGTATATATTCAAAAAAT
The DNA here is from genome assembly GCA_033815515.1 of Cryptocheilus praepositus. Taxonomy (NCBI): domain Eukaryota; kingdom Metazoa; phylum Arthropoda; class Insecta; order Hymenoptera; family Pompilidae; genus Cryptocheilus; species Cryptocheilus praepositus. The sequence continues at coordinate 67,237 of JAWWQZ010000287.1, forward strand.
AATGCATCAAAATTTAATAGTGCCATTGCGGTAACGTGTGCACGATATCTATTTATTTAGACATGAAAAAATGTCGAGTGGAGCTCGACAGAATGTCGAGTCACACTCGACATAGGAGTGCAAAGGGTTAAGCCAGAAATACTAATATTTAGTAGATGCTATGTATAATAGTTTTCAGAGCATAGTAACTCACTAGACCCAGGATTAATTAATGCAAATTATCGTATTTACGGACTAAAAATATATGCACCTGCAAAACATAATTGAATTATACGTTTTATAATTTATCTGCGATGAGTGCAGAAAGTATTCGTACACCGATCAATGTCAAACAATATGTATTTTATAAATTTGTAGTTTACCAATTAATTTCATATAAACAACAAGTTTATATTCTCACAAATCTCTATAATAAATACATTGCAAGAGTTAGTTGTACGTTGGTAATCATCTTTCTTTCTTCTATTATAGATTCCCCGCGTCCCCGCCCCATTTCTTTTTTTTTAGCAGAAAAACCTAATAATAAAAAGTTTTACACTCATACATATAACGTTTCTAAACATACAGACAGTGCCAATCGTAATTAGGAACTAATAATGCGATGTATTTACGGCATAAATTCTTCTGCAGATACCTGCGAATAAGAACTGTACGAATATTTATTGCTCTCATATTTTTGTCAATTTTTTTGTTTTGCTCTTATTAACTCCGCACGTAGTTTGACAATTATTATTAATTGGTACTGTATCTATTATGGAGAATTCCGAAAATATGTATAAGTACGTTGTTTCCAAAAAATTAGTTACTAAACTACAATTTCATGGAGTATTGAAATTGATTGATGTATGAATACTTTCTACACTAATTGTATTTTAATCGTTATAAAGTTACGTTATTTTATATAAATACAAGCTACTAAGATCAATATAAATACAAGCTACTTCAAATGTCATAATATAATATTGTTTCATTCACTGAAAGTTTCTTTACTGGAATTTATTATAAATACTTTAAGTCAATAGAAGAAGAATCGTATGTTAAAACTGTAGGTGTCACCGCTTGTTCAAATTGACTACTATTATATTTATTTAAAAGCGAATAATATTTGTTTTTGTTTTATGTATGTATGCTGAGTGCAATCATGATATAGTATGCGATATAGTATTTTATACCAACCGTTATTATTAATGATATAGTAAATTTAATTTGATTGAACTTTTTTCACTCATTTGGAAAATGAAAAGACTGTTGGACTAAGTATACGTTGTTTTTTAAACAATATAATTCAAACAGATTAATCGACCGCATACACCGATTACTTTTGTTATATCACTAATGAAATAGTTATTTTGAGAGATATTGATTCTCTGAATGATGTGATTTTAACATTATGTTTACTCACACTTTTATAAACGATGTAAACATTTACAACTGATAGTTCTAAAAAAACTGCATAACTAATTTTTGGTGCGATTTTATACCTTTCCTCAGTTTTGATCCATACGAAACCAGTTCGCGATGGCACCAGACTTTCCTATTCTGTGAGTTAACACAGCTGATGCCTTCAATTTCTGTGAATGGAGACGATCTTTTGTGCAGGTAAGGCATATGAGATAAGGATGGCATGTTTTGTCGCTTATTGACACTCAGATGGAAGCGATGGAAAAAGGAAAGAAACGTTATTTTGGTATGAGCGGAGAGATTCGTTGACTTTTCAGTCCATTAAGGATCAAAGATAAAATACACTTGGCACTCAAAGTTTTAATATACTTTTCTGAGCAACATCATTTTATAAGTTAGACAGGTTTTCTGTAACCACGTTTATGTGAAACAGTGCATGGGGTAAATTGTGACATAAAGTGAGTCTGGTTATTTACTTTTATTGGATGCAAGCCAAGTCTCATAAAAAGAGGAGAAAAATCTGGAGTCGCAATACACGCATATAACATCTGCAGAATAGGCTAAAGAAGATTGTGTATTAACCCTTTGCACTCCGAATTTTATTGCAATTTCGTTACCAGCAGCTCCCAACGCTTTTAAGTGTTTTGTTTGAAATTTACTTTAACTAAAAAATAAGGCAATTTAAATAAATAAAGGAAGAAACTAATTCACTTAAATACCAGTTTTATTTACACTATTGTCGTATTTTGAAATTTTCAAGCCTATGATAATTTTTGAAACAACTTCCAAGATGCAACCCTGCTTTTCTTTCGTATGTTTCGCAAAAATAGGTAGTTTCTCTTCTTCCTCCAGGTATTTTTCTATTTGGGCAAACTGCACAGTCTTTGTGTTTTCCTTCGGAATGTACCAAGATGAAATGAGGCTTTCCATCTAAGCGATCGTGTTTATCAAGTGTTCCAGGCCTCCCCAATTTCATATTTCGTGCACGACAATCACGAGTAAGCATTGACAAAAGCTTTCCGCGAAATTTTTTCTGGGCTATAGGTTTTGTTCCTTGGTTTTTTGTTTTTTTTTTCTTTGTATAAAATATACGCATTTACTATGGAGATTTCTAATCCCGAAAATAAATATTTCCTCCACCACTTGAGTGCCCGACGGAAAAAACAATAAGATGTCGCGTATTGGTGCGCCATATCGACACCACCCATATTTTTATTATAATCTATGATCACATTCGGTTTTTTTATTTCTCTTCGATTACCTGAATGTCTAACACTTCTAGTGACATTGCGAGAGCGTTGATAACGTATAATATGTGCGCGACATCTATTTACTTGAACATGAAAAAATGTCGAGTGGGACTCGACAAAGGAGCTCCTGAGATAAAAAGTGATGTCGAGTGACACTCGACATAGGAGTGCAAAGGGTTAAACGTTGTGTTCATATTTCCTGGAAAAAATACGGATAATTTCCACTCTCTAGTAAGTTTGCAAGTAGTAACTACGTACGAAGTATCTACAAACAAGAATACAATATACTCGTAACGAAATTCGGAACATTTTCTCGAAAAGTGTCACATAAAGAACGATAATTTGATGAGTAAAATTACCAGCATAGGAGGTCAGCGATATGCCATTTTACCCAGCAGGTGTCAAATTGAACAAAAACATCAATCGAATGTCAATTGAAAGTATCAATTTTTTCTCTTCTTCGTAAATGTTATTCGATTTTATTGAGTTTGGTGTGTTCAGGCAAGCGCCTTATTTTGGTTGATATATCTTTATTAACTTGATCTTCTTTATATTCTTCTCCTTCAGGAATCGGTGTTAATAATAATACAAAATTCTATAACTGGGTGTGTGTGTGTGTGTGTGTGTGTTTATTGCATTATTTTTACCCGACTGAAAAAAATGTATGCAGATGTGATACATTTACATTGTGGTTAATTTTTTTACAAAATTGTGAGCTGATGTAGGATGTTACATACTCTCTGCCGTCGAAAAATACGACGAAAACGCACATACCTATACAATTTTATTGTACTATCAGTACAACTCCTGTAGAGGAAGCTGAATGTTAGGAAAACGGGTGTAGAAAATGATAAATGTAATAAAACTGCATCAACCAAAATAAGGTTTTTGTCTGAATAGAACAATCTGAATAAAATGAAAATAAACTTAATTGCGAATGTGTCGGCAGTAGCGTCAACTTTTTTCTTTAATCAACGTAAACTATCGTAAGAAGTGTAGTAGAGTTGAAAGCGCGACAATACCTGTGTCCTATAATGCCGCTTGATGAAGTAATACATCACATGTAACTAGAACGGGTTTAGTATCAGGACCGAAATCAAATTTCCTGCCACTTAAAAAGACTTGACAAGTGGTCACGTGACTTTAATGAAGGTAGAGTGTACCTGTAACTACCAGGTTGTTTGTAGGTGCATGGGGAGTAGTAAGATGGTGTTATTGGTTGGACGCCTGCATCGCGTGAATCGTGTCATTAAAGCACATTGGAGCCCGTTGCACTACTTGTACACGTATAACATAAAATAGTACTGCCCCTATAAAGGTCTTTATGCGTTGTCTGATGGAAGGAACGGCAGAAAGCAGAAACAGTTATTTTCCACAGGCCTATTGTGACGCATTGCCCCAAAGACGTATACTTTTCCATGATCCGCGACTCTTCTAATTAGCGTTTAGTGT
>JAWWQZ010000288.1:0-70473 GCA_033815515.1 Cryptocheilus praepositus
CCAGTCGAAATGCTTACTAACAGCTTCACCCGGGCTATTGCCTTACTTGAACCCACAGGCACACCATTCGAACTGCTTGTGGGCGGAGTGGTCTTAGGCCCCCATGCAAAATGTCAGTGAAGAAAGCGCAATTTCCCCGTGGCCGATCAGGTCGGGCGCTTGAAGTCGTCACCTCAAGCGGTTCCTCCCTTACTGAGACCAACGCCATCAATTCTTCCAAAGACTGCATGAGAGTTAAAGCCACCCCCACCACCTACGTTGTGGAGAAGAGAAAACATCCCCGGTTGGTTAAATTTGGGAGGGGGGGGATGCACTGGCCGGGGTCGGGCACCGCCTGCAACCGGGTAGAATAGTGCAGGGCGGTACGAACGGGGGCTCGTCTACTCAGTAAGATGCAGAACCGAGCAAAGGCGGCTGATAGATGCCTGGCCCCTCGTCAACAAATATCTGGTATTACCATTTTAATAATTTACTGGATCCATGTATGAGTGAGACCATTGACAATTTTTATATATTAACTCTTTGCGCTCGACGCGCTTTTCTCTCGGGCTGACCAGCAACTCGACAGTAATCTGCCGCGCGCGCGCCTATTTCATGAGTTCGTTTCTGTTAACTTAAAATAATTTTAGGCACAATAGGACACTTTAAACTCGTATATTTTAATATTACATACATTTATTTAATTTAATGAAGGATATTTATTAAAGATTACGTTCTATAATTTTTCTTCTTGTGGTATTTTGTAAAACAATCTCCAATGTGCATTCTTGGCTTGTCGGGGCATGTGTCACAATAGTACACAGTTTGTCGTTTTTGGCCGGACTTTCGTTGGGAAGAAACTTTGCAATCCTTTTTTTGTCCCTTCAAAATAACATGCAGCTTCCCATTGAGTCGGATCATTTCAGAAGTGCTCTGTGAAGTAGAAGCTGTGCTACGTTGGCTTTTGGCTTTCAGATTCACTATCGATTATTCGGATTTTTCGTCTTCTTACACCTATAACGTCGTCACTATCTTCATCACTTCCGTCTTCATTTTCATGGGCAAGCTGTCTATGTAGTGATGTAATTTCGTTCGTTATTGCCGAAAAATTGAACTCATCTTCACTAGAAGTAATTTCTTCGTCGTGTTCCATACTTATTGGGCTCACTAACTTTGAAAGAAATATTGCGATTGCCAAGAAGGTTGAATTCGAATTAATGTCGAAGACAGAGTCCAACCCGCGTTTGCAAGTATTTTTGAGATAAGACATTTTATCTCAAAAGTGCGAAGACGGTGATTGGTTTTTTTGTACCTTTTTTTGAAAGAAGCGAATTGAAAGAAGCGTTGCGACGTCTATCAGCGTTCTATTATTCTCAAGACATAATGCACGCATTGAAATTCGTTTGTGTTTTTGAGATAAGACATCTTTATAGCTATGTAGACACCTCATAATATGATCTACAAAAGGCCAGGTAGACTTGTTAAGCGATATTCGTTAGGCCAAACACAAATAAACACCGTTACCACTCAATTTACCGCATCGATGCGAGTGGTGCCTGAGAGGCACCGATCGAGTTGGCGCAGCACATGCCGTGGTGCCTGAGAGGCACCGGTCGAGCGCAGAGTTAAAGGTGCGAGTATGCGCATGTGTAGCACTCGATAACCCGCGTGGTATATCAGAGATCTCTTCTGGATCTTCATTGGGAATGTGCGAACTCGACTCGCAGCGCCGGATGAGCTTCGGTGTAATTATTACGAAACTCCGAAGCCCACCAAAAATTGGTGTAGGGAAGGCGTATCGGCGGGGTTTTAGTCGGTCAACCCCCCCACCGGGGTGTGTTGTTGAAGACTTGCTTCCATTACGGGGGGGGGGGGTGCTGACGAGTATCTGGGTTATACGATAAGTTAGCCTATCTCTTTTCCTTTCCATCCTAGCCTCCGAGCATGGAACGTAATGCGGCGTGGCAAACACCCAAGTCGAAAGCGTACAATAACGTTCAACACCAAAATATCTCATCCAGGGTTTCTTATATAGAGACCATTGCTGGATTTTGTACAACATGTTACGAGTAAAAATATTTAGACCACATTATTAACATGTTGACTGCCGCGTCACCCGCATTCAGATGATGCGCGTTTGAGTACTTACGGGGTAAGTTAATAGGTATTTGGAAAGACATTTCACAGGATATAATGAAAGTATTCAATTGTTATAAAAGTAATTTTAACCATGCGTGACAACAGAAAACACATTTGTAAAAGAAGAAATAATTTTCAAGACACACACGCTTTCTTAGATACTTCGTTCTTGGGGAAGATTCGATAAGAAACAAGAGGTCGAGTACGATTTTCCAATGTAGATTTTCAAGTCGATAGGAACCCTTAGGTATTTTGTTTAAAATGTAATAATCGTCTACTACGATAAGAAACAATTCGCGCATGGTATAACAGCGCGCGTGGCCTGACGGGGATTTTCTTATAAACTTACGTGGCAATGAACGTGTTAAAGCATTTATGAATCAATACTGAAAATGATTACATAAGTTTAAAAAAAAAGTACTTAACAAAAAAAAGGGAACCTATGAAGACTCCAACCTACAAAAAGTTTCCGGAGATTGAATAGAAACGTTACACTTTGTCAATGCGTCATTGGTGCCGTTTCAAATGTCTTTCGTCATATAGCAGATAAGACACCAGCATAATTTTATTTCTTCGATTTATTTACTTCTTGAAATTTCAATGCGGCTTTGCAGCACATAAGAACATAGTATAAAGCACCTGTTGTGTAATTATTTGTATTAGTATTGAGAGTATACACTTATATGATTTATATAGTCGTTGTTTTTCATATATTGCAGTTTGGAGTTTTAATCTAATGATCTGAAAAAATGTGTAATGTGTACCCTTTTGATCAAAATGTTTGATTTTTTTTCAAACTTTTGTGTGCAATATCATGAGCGAAACAGAATAAAAACTAAAGACAAAGAAGGAAAACAGGTTGATATCTTTTTACTTGGGATCTTTGATTCGATAACCATGACGCTTGTAAAGAAAATCCTAATTTTTAATATTTTAACAAAGTCCAGAAAAAATGTGGACGTATGCATTAATTTTACGTGTTAGTTAAAATTTCGAAATACACTTTCGCGTTCTGAGGTCAGTGCTATAACCTTTGTGAAGTCCTTTAACTAGAATGTTAAAAGACTCTCGCCCCGATTTCGAAAGTGTCGATGGCGTTAGGCAATCGGCTACTCCCTGCGGTTTCTCAAAGAAACATTTCAGACAACCATTTAAGCGGCCTGCAATAAGGTGCCGGTGCACTTGCTGTCCTCTTCAAATCGGTATGAAATGTTACCAATATAGGTATCGTCACTTACTTTTGTTCCTACTATCTGGAAGGGTAAGGAAAAACAGAAAAAACAGGAAATGAGAAAATAAATCATCCTCATTTCGCAGAGAACAGTTTAATGAATGGAAGAATAATTTATTTACACTAGTAGTGAATGCGAATGATAGGCATTTTTACAACATTTGCACATATATGAATGTATGGTTACAGATTTATATAATATTGCGGTAGTAAGATTATATATTATCGTAAGAAGTCTTATGTCTAGGTTTTAGTTCAGTATCAAGAGTAAGTGTAAAGAGAAAGAGAAAGGGGGTCGTATGAATGAGTGTAAGTGCATAATGTATTATAATATATCTTAACCAAAGCCCCTTTCTTGATTATGACGTCAAAATTAAATATATGTTATGTGTATCGTTAATTTTTTGTCCATTTTTTTTTTTTTTCGCAATTACCAAGTTTATCAGCAAATTTTATAGGTACAGAGAGAATTTCATTATAGATATTAGCTAATACTGAGACGAATTCGGGAAGTATCATTTTTTTTTGCATTTAAACGAAAAAACATTAATAGAAAATCCTTTCCCTTAATCAAAACAATGAGCGAAATTGCGTCCATCTACTACAATATGCTTGCGTAGACGGAAAATAACAGTTGTTTATTTGTTTAGTTCTTTCTACGATATATACTCAGCTACAATTGTCTGTCTTTTATTTTCCAACATTATTGGAGCTTCCGCATCAACTTCTTCTGTCAGTTCGTCATAAAAACAAAAGTAACAAATTAAAATTGGGTGAAGGAGCGGATCAAATTACTATATCCCCAGGACCAATCCAAGGTTCAGGTTTTCTATTAAGTATTTGATATGTTATTACAATATAATGTCTAGGGCACCATATTGGGGATGAAGCATGCTGTCGGCCGCCCACAGGGGATGTAACACATCGGATTTCTAGAGCTTTAGAGCTATAGTTGTGAAAGAGGCCAAAAATCAGACTATCAGTCGCGTACATGATGACAGAAAACAAAACATTGCTGTGGGTTGTCTTGCAGCTCTTGAGAGGCAGAGATTACACCTGGAAGCCTCTTTGCGGAAAAAATACAGTAGATTTTGATGCGCGTTAAAGATCACTTCGTTCCTCTACGTTGAATAAGAAGTGGACGGTGAAGGAGACACGACGCTTATTAATATGAGAATGCGGGTGAACTTTTGGTGTAGAAATTATTTTAAAGAGTACCGTTGGAATATATCGGAAATTAAAAATTATGAAATTAGATTCTGAACATGCATTTTGTTATAAATTCGTTACTAGACATTCAAAAAGTTAGTAAGCATATTAAACTGTGTAAAATCAAAATATATCTGCAAATGATTAGCTGATTTCCATATGTAAAGCCACTCATGTAACTAATCAAAGAATCCGTATTTCGTATTCCTTCCGTATTTCGTTACAATTGCTATAACGTGTGGCAGCGGTTAAAGTATTTCGGTTCAACCGATTGAAACATTAACTAGGGGGTAAGTTTCATCTTACCACCGTTAGCTTTCGCTAAATTTATATTGCGAGGTTAGTTTTGTTGCAAAATGGCAATTTACCTTTACAAACTTTCTAAACTCGATCTTAAGTTTGCGAGGGATCGTAGACGAATAAAATCTTTTGGGTCTGAAAGTGGTCAAGAGAGCTGTTGAAAGACTAACCGGAATTGTGATTGTTATCTAAATAAACGTGTACCGTGGTCGCCGCATTTTCTCACTACGCCTTATACTAAGTGGTCGTGCTCCTTTCCCCTCAAAATTTCCCAACTTCTCATTATTTCTGTGTGTCATTATGTATCTTTTCTTCGTTGGAAATCCTATAATTGATTGTCTGCTGGCTTTCCCTAACACCAATGGAATTTTAAATGTATGCACGACTACTGTATGCGGCGGTGCATGACGATCGCAATGGTTATGTATGTGTAAGCGCTACTTAAAATTTCTTGCACCTTCAACATTGTATGGTCAATACGTAATAAAGGGTATTTCCTCATATTAACGCAAGATTTGAATTTGCCACCGTTCGTGCAGTAAAGATTTGACAACCCTATTAAAACAACCATTTGACAGCTGATAGTTTACAGTTAGTAAAAATAGAGCGTTACACAATAAAACAACGTGTTTTCATTGTTGTACAATATTTAAAAAATAATGAAAGTCTGACGGACACAGTTCGAAAATTTCATACAATGTATGGTCGGAGTAGTCATTTAATTTCGTCAATTCTGAAGAGAGTAATTGAAAAATGTAGGCAGACTGGATCAATTGGTGATTTTAAACACACTGGCCGTTCAATGGTCAGTATCGGAGCAGTGCGTGACAGTGTTGGTGACAGTTCAGGAACATCAATTCGGCGTCGTGGAAAAGAATTGCAAATTTCAAGAAGTTCTCTACAATGTATACTCACTGAAGATCTGTGTCTCCATGCTTACAAAGTTCAATTGATACAGGAGCTAATGCCTAACGACCCTGCTCAGTGGAGAGAGTCCGTTGAATGGATTATTGAACGTCAACAAGTGGATTCCGATTTTTCGAACAAAATCACTTTCAACGATGAAGCACATTTTCACCTTGATGGCTTTGTTAATCGTCAAAATTGCCGCATTTGGGATTCAGAGAACTCACATGTGATTGTCGGAAAACAAATGCATCCTCAACGTGTCACTCTTTGGTGCACATTTTGGGTTGGAGACATCATTTGACCATACTTTTTCGAAAATGAGGCTGGTCAAGCAGTGAATGCTACTGGTGCTTGATATCGCGACATGATAACACAGTTCTTTCTGCCTAAATTGGATGATACTGATGTGGACTACATGTGGTTCTAACAAGACAGTGCCATATGTTATACAACCCGTCAAACAATTTAATTACTGCATGAGACATTCCCTGGCCGTGTACTCTCTCGTTTCGCTGATAAGAATTGGCCCCCTAGATCATGTGATTTAACACCATTAGATTTCTTTTTATAGGGTTGTTTGAAGTCAAAGGTCTGTGTCAACAATCCACAAGCACGGGTGATTTGAAGGAGGAAATTCAACGATGCATCAACGAAATTCAGTACGAAAACGTGTCTCAGAAAAAATGACATGCCAAGAGCATATATGTATGTATGGGAGTTCTGGTGTATTAGTTACGGTTTATATATGATAAGAAATTACGACAAAATTATACATTTCTCAACATTTAAAGAGGAAATATGCGTTTATCTAAAGGGGAAATATCTTGAAACAAAGTGCGCAGTGTAAAACAATAGCGAAGTAAATATATTTTTAAAATAATTTAAAATTTTATTTGTTTATATTAATACAAACGGAATTACCACTAGTAACTATAAGAAGATTCAGATTTCGATGCTATAGACATTCGTAAAATTTATTTCAACCAAAACGACAATGAATTTACACTATTCTTTTGCTTGCGTCCTGCCGCTAAATTTGAAGATGTATCTTTATTTTGATTCGCATCTTTAGCCTTTACACACTGTATATGTTGTACATGTATACCAAGGCCTAATAGTCATTCTATGGCAAAAATAAAAGCCTGAAATGTTCCGATTTGTTCACCCGGTTGTATTATGTTTCACAGCTTCATTCTTTGCGATTTGTATTTATGTTTACATATTGTAGCAGTGCCTCCTATGCTACAGCCTTGCACGGATTTTCAAAGTTGGTAAAAATTTGAAAAACTCCTATTGGCAACACTGCGCGTTTCCACGAATCGCCTGTGATGCTGTCTTGTCTTCGTTCAGCGTTTCCGTGCTCAAGCCTTCGCACGCTTCTTTATTTGTGTCAAAATTATAACGAAGAAAATTATCAGAACAGTTGCAGGAAAATCGTATCTTCACCATGGGAAAGAGGAAAAGACGTCCAGATAGTTGTGAGAGAGAAATTCGACAAAAGATATGGAAACTGAAACAAAAATTAAAGAAACATCGTCGCAACGAAAAGTGCGCCTCGTCTTCATCTAGATCATCGGAGGATGACTGTAAAAGTAAACAATACATACATACCCTTTTTTTTTTCGTATGTATCTCCTCAGAAGGGATACCTCGAGATACGAGATAACCATTAAGGTTATCCCTGTCACTTATTGAGGCTATGTAATGCAAGCAACTTCAACGGGTTGTCTCTGTCGGTTATTGAGGCTATGTGATGTGAGCAACTACAACGGGTTGTCGCTGTTACTTGAAGAATGTTATGCGATGCGAGTCTACCAACAGGGTTTTCTCTGTCTTTTTAGAAAAGCATTGGTCATGCCAGCAACTGCCAGGGCTGTTTCTGTCGTTCATTTTTTCTTTTTAACATTCAGGCCTGTCAGAGTTACATCCCACCACGTAGTGGAAAGAACATATCTATGATATTTTCAGACACAGTGGTCTATGATAATAAGGAAAATGATGACCGGAATGAATGTTCTGTTTGAATCATTACCATCTTTGTCATCTGAAGAAGTATCGGTAGCAAAATCGGGTGACATGGAAACGGCATGCGGAACGATGCTAACGCCACTTGAGCCGTCTGAAAATATACCTACAGACGCAACGTCATCTATTCCGATTCTTCAATCGGTAACGTTTCCTATAGTAGAAACTTCATCTGCGTCGGCTGTACCGACCAACGAAGTAAACGAAACTAAAGACAAATCTGAAGTAGGCAAAGAAATCCTACTATTATTAGGTGACGCTCCTAAGACAGAGTCACAATTAGGAAAAGAGATCCGTAAAGGCATAGCTGACAGGTGGCAAGAGATAATGGCCAAAGGCTTAACAAAAGAAACCAAAGAAAAACTTATGAAGGAATATTTGATTCCAAAGAATTGTGAGCTTTTGGTAGCTCCTACTCTCAATCCAGAGGTTAAGGCAGCAATACATAACTCTCTAGTAAAGAGGGATACCTCTCTCATGAACAAGCGAAAGCAAGTTGGTATTGCATTAAGGGCACTAGCACTAGCCACTGAAAAGTTAATTTTAACCCTTTGCGGTCGGCAGATTTTGCTCTTAAGAGTACCAGTAGGTCGGATGAAATCTAGCATTTCGCAGTTACTTTTCCGTACAAAATTTAAAGTCAATATGTGGATATTCAAACCCACAGAAGTTGTTGAAACTGACTTGTTGTGTTTATTACTACTTTTAATACGTAAGAATACAAATTATTAATCTCTGTAATGTTCTAGAGTATGATATTTCACGAAACAATCACCGATGTGAAGTCCTGGCTTTCGTGTACAAGTATCACAATACGTGTGTGTTTATCGTCTTTTTGAACGAATTATATGGAATTGATTATTTAATTTAACGTCCACGAATGACGCTAAAGGTTGGGGTGTAGATTGTGTTTGGTGGCGGAAATTTCCTACTAACTGATCGACTAAACGTGTCACAAACTTTAAGTGTGTTAGTGGCTTTTCGTTGTTCTGTTGTTTTCTCTGTTGTTTTCTCTGTTGTTTTCTTCGTTTATACAGTATGAATGAGTTGATGACGCCCATCTCCAAGCCCCAAAAAATAATTGCATTTTCGGAGGTTGCCGCTACAGGGACACCGACTTCTACGGCGATTGAAAAATGTCCCCGCTACGGGGACACCGACCGCAAAGGGTTAAAACAAACGTCTTCAAACGAAGTGTTAAATACGACAAGTTGTTTTATACGACAGTCACTTTTGTGACACTAAAACTTGTAGAAGTTTCATAATTTCAGCTATTAATTCTAACGTCAAGGATGTGATTGTTGAAACTGTTCCATACAAATACTTGTTTGGAAACGATTTATCTGAAAAATTGGAATTGGCAAAAACAATTCAGAAATCCGGCGAAGTTCTGAAGCTAAACCAAAGATCGACTGTATCTAATAAAAGGAATCTAGATACAAAGGCCAGTAACGTCGTCAAGAACCGTTTAAACTGGAATCCCCAGCATCGGAAACCGACGAACAAATTTGGTGCAGGGAGATCAGGCCAATTTCAACGATCATAGCAAAACAGGCCATCGGAAGCATCCAAAAGGTCGGACAGAAAGTAAAAACCCCAAAGATAAACTATTCTTGTCGTTTGAAACTTTTTACCAAAAATTGGCAAAAAGTTACGAAGGATCCCTTAATTTTGTCATGGACGAAGGGATATAAGATCCCGTTTATTTCTACTCCTGTTAGCGATGATAATCCTACAGTGTATTCAGAATCCAGATTAGATCTTAAACATTTTAATGAATCTATTGATAAGCTATTAAAGATCGGCGCTATTTCTGAGTGCAATCACGAAGAACAGCAGTTTTTATCAAGTATTTTCTTGGTTCCAAAACCAAACGGGGACAATAGATTTATTTAAAATTTTTAATGTTTAAACAAATTTGTTCAAACATACCACTTTAAAATGGAAGATTACAGAACGGCTTCCAAACCCATAACTAAAGAGTGCAACCCTTTTAAATTTAATCAATTTAAGATGGAGATATTTTCGGATGCCTCAACTAGTGGTTTGGGTGGTTTGGGTACTGTAGTAATGCCAAATCTTACGGTTTTTGGAAGGAGAATGAAAAACAATTATACATAAACGTACCGGAATTAAAAGCAGCTTTTTTCGCATTAAAGGTCTTTGTCAAGAATGTTGCCAATTGTGAAATTCTGTTAAGAATTGATAATGAAACTGCAGTTTTATGCATTAACACAATGGGTAGTATTGAATACCCACATTTGAATAAGGTAGCCAGGGATATTTGGCAATGGTATGAGAGGCGAAAAATAGTAGTGTTTGCATCATATATTAATACTAATGATAATTGTGAGGCAGACGCACTATCTCGTAAGAAATTCCAAGATACAGAGTGGGAACTAGAAGAGTTCGCTTTTAAGCAAATTAACGACAAATTTGGGTCTTCTCAAATAGATTTGTTTGCTAGCAGAAGTAACGCAAAGTGTGCACCTTATGTCACTTGGAAGAACGACCCAGACGCCTGGGAAATCGATGCATTTACATTGTCATGGTCAACCCTATTCTTCTACGCCTATCCACCCTTCACGCTCATTTTAAAGATGCTGAAAAAAATAATTTGCGATGGGGCAGAGGATTGATACACAATCTTTACGAGAATCTGGGTTTGATTGCCGTGAAATTATCAGGCAAGCACTATTAACTCTTTGCGCTCGACGCGCTTTTCTCTCGGGCTGACCAGCAACTCGATCATAATCCGCCGCCCGCGCGCCTATTCCATGAGTTCGTTTCTGTTAACTTAAAATAATTTTAAGCACAATGGGACACTTTAAACTCGTATATTTTAACATTACATACATTTTTTAACTTAATGAAGGATATTTATTAAGGATTACGTTCTATAATTCTTCTTCTTGTGGTATTTTGTAAAACAGTCTCCAATGTGCATTCTTGGCTTGTCGGGGCATGTGTCACAATAGTACACAGTTTGTCGTCTTTGGCCGGACTTTCGTTGGGAACAAACTTTGCAATTGGATTGCATTTTGTGATTGGTTCTTTTTGTACCTTTTTTTTTTTTAAAGAAGCGAATTGAAAGAAGCGTTGCGACGTCTATCAGCGTTCTATTATTCTCAAGACATAATGCACGCATTGAAATTCGTTTGTGTTTTTGAGATAAGACATCTTTATAGCTATGTAGACATCTCATAAAATGATCTACAAAAGGCCAGATAGACTTGTCAAGCGATATTCGTTAGGCCAAACACAAATAAACACCGTTACCACTCAATTTACCGCATCGATGCGAGTGGTGCCTGAGAGGCACCGGTCGAGCGCAAAGAGTTAAAAAGACGTCTATCACCCAAATCTGCGGACATTGTGCTAGCATATATTTCGAATAACACGTATAAACAATACGAAGGAGGTATCAAACTATGGCTAGAATACTGCAGAAAATACGGCTACGACCACACAGAAGCATCGATAACGATAATTATACACTTTCTAAATGAAAACTCTTTAAAAGGGGGCCAAATATGCTCATACAGATCTGTTATCGCTATTAATGGAACGTTCACTTAATGATGAAAGAATTAAGCGTTTTATGAAGGGGATCTTCAGGTTAACACCGACCAATCCCAAATATAACCTGACCCAAACATAGTTTTGAACTATCTAGCGAGAAGGGTCCTAACGAGCATCTTGATTTGGAGACTCACGAAAGAGACGTTAATGTTATTAGCGTTGGTAACCGCACAACGTGTACAGATTTTTCATCAATAAAACTTAAAAATATCAATATATACAATTTAAAGGAGATTATTATAACGATACCAGATCTAAAAAAGAAACATCGAAGGTCAAAACATTCTAACCTGTACTAAAGATTCCGTTTTTCAGTGAAAAAACTGCCATATGTCCGGCTAGAGCTTTAGAGACATATATAAAGAAAACGGCACCATTGCGTGATCCCAGTAACGATTTCGTATTTATTACTTAAAAAAAAACCTCACTCAAAGGTTTCAGGCCAAAGGTTAAGTCACTGAATAAAAGATACACTTTATAACAGTGATATAGACACGGGTGTTTTCAGTGCGCATAGTACTTACCATGCGGCTACATCTACAGCCAGAAAACTGGATGTGAGTCTGGACATAATCAGGAAAACAGCAGGTTGGAGTGACTCTTCAGGCACATTTGCAACGTTTTATAATAGAGATTTCCTTAACGACGCAGGTCAGTTTGCAAAATCCATACTGTTCACAAACTTTAGTAATTAAGTGCGCGAACAAATTTCTCGATAACATATTGTTCTCCGAACACGTTAATATTTTGCTTCTGAATGCGATGTTTATTTCATTCTTATTTTTTCTTCTTAGCTCTGAATATCCTACAATGTGTAAATATAAATAAAAATCGCAAAGAATGAAGCCGTGAAACATAAATAATGATCAAACAAACTTACCTTAAGTGAAGTTCGATCACAATTATGTGAACAGCTTCATTCTTTGCGATTTACAACCCACCCTGGGTCATATGTACAAACATGTCCCTTAATGACACAAATAATCGACTTACCCATCCCACAAAGAAGAAAAAAGAAAAAAAAACTGGCTGATATGGCTCCCACATAGGACCCCCCCCGTCACTACCTCTAAAACGACCAAGCTCTAACATTTCCTTGGGCAAGTTGTTCAGACTTGTTTACTTCCAAATTGGAATTGGAAGGACTGCGGTTCTATACCGAGTTTCTTTAATAAATGCGATGGTGTACGACGTATATTTGGGGCAAAGCTGTGAGGGTGGAAGTTCTTATTCCAACGGTATCCAGGAACGCCTGATAAAATACAATGCTAGCAATATGTATGAGAAGAGACAAAGAACTGTGGAGGGTTCACTTGCTTCTTACTCGTGGTGGGTACCATTGCAAAAAAGAATTTAGAACACGTTTCCTATGGGACCCACTCGGCTAGACTCGTCAATAGGGTTATGCCGAGTGGGTCTTGACCTAGACGTTGGCGCGACCGGATAGTAGAAGTGCTGTAGACTGTGGGCATACATATGAAGCATACCACAAAGGGCCACTTGTGAGAAAATTGTCACTCGGTCTAACGTCTAGCGACAGATACGTAGAGGTCACTACACACCCCTTTGCCAGTAAAAACGCTACGATGCAAATTATAGCACGACTCTAGAACGAAGTGGGAGAGAATGTTATAAATCGATTGTGATGAGGCTAGTTGGGCTGTCAGGAGCTTGCATGCGTTCCAAGGAAAAGTCACCAAATCTATGAGCGTTTTTAGAGATTACCATGCGGGCGATAAGGCCGCGGCGAGTAAAAAACTCCATAGGGAATAATCTGGTTGAAAAGTCAGATGTGCACGCTCAGGACTCGAACAGCGTTTACATATCATATCACGGGATTGTTGTGTTGCAACATTTGGTTTAGTTGTTGCGTGTTCAAATCACGTCGACGTCACCACTTTGGGGATCGGTGTAGTTATGTTGAATGATGATCACAGGATGTGTAGGAGCGATGTCTTTATTCCGTTTCGTACAAGATACGTTCAGTTCAATCCCAACCGCTCCCGCTTCTGTCGGAAGCTCGGTGTGAGCTTGGATTTTTTGTGTTGTACGTTTGTTGGTTAATTTTCCTGCAATCTACACGTTGTTTCCTGGCAAGGCGGTGTGCTGAATAGTGTCCACCAGGTGTGACCTGCGGTTTTTGGTCTGGTCTGATGATTACCCATGGCAGACGTGATTACTGCGGTTTGCCAAAGATTAAGACCATACTTCGGGATGCCGAATAATAAGGGCTTACAGGCTATTTATTTTATTAGACGGGCATTTGTATTTTTGGGTATCATAAACTACGTAATGCTGTACTGTGTCGTGACCAATAATGCAAATTGTTGGTTTTTACTGTAAATCTGATGACACGCGATTCACAATGCGTCGTTCGGATCAATAGCTGCTTGCCAAATGTTGTGATCCAAAACCCAGTTACTTTTAAGATCTATTGGTTTGTACTTAGGTATAAAGCCGTAATTTTCTGGAAATCATACTAATCACGTTTGCCAACAACGAAACATAACATTTCTTCTGAGTCCGCGCTACACTACATATTCTAAATATATCGGATAAAAAAGTAGCATATTTCGTCAATCAAAATTAAAACGCTCAAGGTGATGACCGCCGTTATGATCGGTATCTTGTAATTTTGTGTTTGTGTGGTCTTTACGAGATAGAGAAATAGACGCAGAGAAACCGAACCCGCGAGCGTGATCAACCCTGAATCCAATCCAATTCTTCCGAGAGCAAGCGGTCAATATTTTTGTTTTGCTGAGGGGGGAATACTCATAGACATTCTGGACCTGGGAAGAGTACAGGGTCATGTCGGCTTCTTACTGGTTAAAAGAAACCACCACCCTACACCGTTTATGCCGGAGTTTAGGACTCCTCTGAATTCGTTCAAAGCCCGCCCGTACACTCAAATGTACACACATTCAGCATACCCATACAAATGCACAATTAATTCGTATGCATGCATACCTGTACATATATAAATGTACTAAAAATTAAACGCGTCCAAGAGGACCACGAAGTAGGCATCTGCCCGCCGTCTATGTATGCAAAGTACACTTTATTGAGTGGACGATTCTCCGCTCGTAACAACGCATGAAGAAACCCTACATTCGGGAGCATCTCCGGTAAGATTGTCCAAAGCGATACATCCCAGTCAACCGCTTCGCAAAGGACACGGTGTTCACGTGACCCCACCGGGCACATCTCGAGTGTATGGGCTGCATTGCCCCTATCCTCTCCACAGAGATGACACTGTGCAGTTAGTTTTCTTTCTATTCGACACAGAGAAATACCGAAGCAACCATGTCTAGTGAACATCTGTATCGCGCGAAATTCACGCCACTTCACAGCCCAGCGATCCATTTCTGCAGGATTGACATGTGCACATTCAGAAGTCCGAAGATACTCCCGTTGAGGAGGTTTCCTAGTCTTTCGCGCCATAGCGCAGTCGATTCAGATCCCTTCTTCCTTTGGACGTCTTTGTTTGCATCCACTGCTGGGTCGAGGCATGGACAACGCAGGTTTGCACGGTATTCATAGACCGCCGTACAACGTCATCGCTTCGCCTTTTTACACAGCGAGCAGGGAACAGGGTGGCCAACGACACGTCGATTATCAACCCCCGTAAGCATGTTCTACCGTAAACATGTGTGCGTTCTGCCGGTATTAAACAGCTGGGGTCCGAGCTCGACTGCCCAATCTCCAGCACGTCTCCTCTGAGGCAGGTCCATACGATTCCAGAAGTGACTGTCCACGCACTGAAGTCACCCAATAATAACATTGATCTATGGGTTCCTGTTAGCCCGTTTAATGGGTTATGCCTACTTGGGTTGGTAAAAAAAATCGACTTTTTTTTTATTGCATTTTCTTAATGTACATAATTTTAAGAATATTTCCTCGAAACTACATAAGAATCGGAGCACACGTTTAAAAATTATAAGCGTTTATCTGGAGCGCTACTTTGAATGATTAGTAAAGAGCATGGGGCGGTTGTTTAGGACACGGACGAAAACGTTTTTTTTTCCTCTCCAAGTAACATTCTTTTATATCGTTCGAGTTTCAGATGCATATGGTATATTGTATACTTTCAAGAACATTTGATAAGCGTGGTTTGTAGCAATTGTGTATTAGCATTCAAACGTGCAACTTCGGAAGTTACGATCAGTTAATTTCGTTTTCTCTGCGTTTACTAAAGCTTTTGCCGCTTTTTAACGTATTATAATTATGGCCGGGGATCATCACGAAGAGACTCGTGATGACAGAACATCTAGAAAAATCGTGCAAATCGAAGCCAAAGAAAAAGAAGCAATATTTTAATCCGAAAACCGCAGAGACCGACGAGAATAGTTTCAGTACGTTTCGGAAGAAAATAAGGCTTAGTACGAAGTTGACCGTGCCGTTTGATTATTTGGTCGAATACCGAATTTTTAATTTTATACAAGTATAAACAATGAGAAAATTCGGCAATTATAAAATTATATACAAGAACAGTAATCAAAGTTATAACCAACTTATCTGGAAAATCAGGCTGAAAAGTCTTCCGGGCGGTGCATAACCCGTTCAAATTGCGGCATACATATCTGCATGTATGTTTAACGAGAGTAACATAGCCGTTCTGAAGATTTTTGAAGCATTAGGCGTGCCTTGTGGCCGAAATGCCCATGCATATGCTAGAAAAGCAGAGGAGACCCGTTTTACAATTGCCGAACAGCGCGTGCATGCGGCCACCAGGGCGCAAAGAATGGCTCCCAGACAACATCATCTGGACGTTCTGGAGTTGGCCAAACGTGCAAAAGGGACCATTTATGGTCCTGGAATATATGATTCTATGTAAGTCAAGAAAAATTAATTTTAGCTATGAAAAACACAGACTTGAAACTTTAAACGCGATTATCTCGAAACTGTGTTTTTTGAAACATACGGTTGCGGTGACCAAGATTTCTCAAAAACTACTTCACTGATCGAACTCTAATTTTATATACGTATTTGTCATTACAATAGGCAGGGCCTAAACGAAGGATTTTTTATTTCAGTAATAAAAAAAAAAAGTCAGTTCACCTCAAAAGACGGATTTTTTCGTAAAATTGTTGTCATTCTTGTAAAAATTAAAATTTTTCCAAATCTTCGTTCATGCCCTTTATCATGCAATATACAAACACAGTATTCTTTTATTTCTATTTCGGATAAGCCGTACCGACGACATCGT
Source organism: Cryptocheilus praepositus (assembly GCA_033815515.1). NCBI lineage: Eukaryota > Metazoa > Arthropoda > Insecta > Hymenoptera > Pompilidae > Cryptocheilus > Cryptocheilus praepositus. The sequence continues at coordinate 16,581 of JAWWQZ010000288.1, forward strand.
GGTCACCGCAAGTGATGAAAATAAACGGAAGTTCTAGGAGAAGAGCTATATTTCTTCCATTTTTTAATATTTTCTTATAAAAAAATGTATACAAGTACCACTAAATACATATTTTTTGGTAGTAACTTGCGAATTTTAATTAATACTCACTAAAATGGCTAAAAAAATCCTGAAAATCATGTAGTTTTGCCGATTCCAAGTAGGCATAACCCTTTACACGACCCCCGAATTCACCCACCTCGAAGGCAGGCAGAGTTAGGTTAGGAGAAAAAAAGTAAGGTACGATGTGAAATCTCTTGCAATCGCATATCCCCGACTGGACTCAACGAGGGTACACGGAAGGAGTTACTATCGTGCTGATGCACGTTAGCGATGTTACCTCATTGGAAATCACCTCCAGGTCTGAGCGACCAAACTTATGGTTTTGATGACTAAAAAGACAATTCGTGTTAAATACTGTCACAGCGGACATGACCAAGTTTTATAATGTTCTCGTACGAACTGATTCATGTTTTATCGCGGAAGTAGATGGTGTAATTATAAACCCGCTCTCTACAGAAAAATATGAAAAACTGAAAGAGAGAAATTGATTCACAGATGCAGAACCTCGCAGGAACAGCCATACCAGAAGAGTTTCACCGTACACATTATGGAGCAGTTGTCTACCATCCTCCATGCGAACGATTCTGACAGTACACGCTAGCTCAAATTTGCAAAGCGTAGCAGAGCTCATGGCTAGGATAGCAGAAGCAAACGTGCACGGATAGTGTGACGTAGTGACGACGGTCTTACGAATTAGCGCCTTAACCCAACAGACCGCATCAATGTACACAATGTCCTTTGCATGCATAAGCTATGCCCGGACAATGTGTGAACATAATTTTAATTTAACAGATAGTGTGCAAGTACAGTCTAACTCAATTTCACAGACTATTGTGAAGGCGATAATTAAGTAAAATTAATTATATAACAAGTATTAAACAAGTGAATATGAGTCCATATTATATCGCGTTTGATCTGATTTTAATTGGATGTATTATTGAAATGTTATAAAAATATTCAGGTGTAAAGTATGCAATAAAAAACTTACATTATTGCATTATGATCTACCAAACCGTGAACTTTTATCGCTGGAAACGATAATGTATATGTGCCCATAATTATGAAAGTGGTCTAAGTCATATATTTCTTGTTTCGAGATATTTAATGAATTGCATTTGAATAAATTAAAAAATATTTTTACATTATGCGACATTTTAATTTATAATTTTATTAGTCTTAATTAATGGAAATTTACTATGAATATGAAATTTTGTGTGAATTTTATACGATAATATTATTTTTAAAGATTGAATTGACTTAGACCATTTTCAAAATTAACTGAATGTCCTATAAATGACTTAAAGCAATAAAGAACTTTGAGTTTTATTTGAAACAATAATTTGATTGAAATAATTCGTGAACATTTATTACATTTATTAATTATTTTTAAACAGTAATCCATTTTTATCATTATTTCGAGTATTTAAGATTCTTAAAATGTTCCTGAAAAACTGGAGGGATGTACGGTAGTAAACTCATAATATCTTTATGTTTTTCTTCCGATACTGGTCTAATGGTGGTGTATAATGGAAGTAATTTAATATTTCCGTATATTTTTGGTCTTCCGTTTTTAGGTGAAAGATCCAAAACGTGAAATTTAGAATCATCTAAAGATGTTTTATAGAACATTTTATAAGGTTCATTTTTTAAGAATCTCATCCATTGAATTTGTAGCCAAGAGACAGATTCACCCGCGGTATTTTTTACTCTTCTTGTTTTTGATTCTTCTGGTGATTTCGTTAAAAATGAAGTTGTCGTTATTATTAAAATTTGATTGTCATTTATTTTATTATGTAGTTCAGAAACGCGTCAAAGAAGGCCACGTGCCATTTTCAAGTTGTTTATATAATTTATTTAAATTTTTGACTTAGACCACTTTCATAATTAAAACTAAATGAATTCCATATAATGTTGAAATTACAACCACTATCTAATGGTTCATTTTTGACAATTTCGTAAAAATTACATTGAATAAATTTAGTTAAAAATAATGTGGTATGAAATAACTGATAAACTCATTTTTTTTAAATTTTGACTTAGACCACTTTCATAATTATGGGCACATATATATGTAAATATATGTTGTATTACACGTTTCGCATGCTTAACTGACTGCAGTTAAGATAACATAAGAGCACATAGGGAATTTCATTTACATGGATATAAGAATACCGAGATGAACACTAGTGAGGAAAAGACCAACAGACATAATGTGAGAGAGTTTACTGTAATGAGAATTGGGATAATAGGAGTAATTGCTGCGTCCGTGACAAGAGAGTGTATATAATTGAAAAGATTCCATGCGTTTTAATCTCGACGCGCGTAGCGACCACACACCCATATTTGTATTTATGTGGGACCGATTTTTAAATTTTTATCATTTCCAGTGTCATTTATCGTGTCATAAAAATCAGGTCCATAAATCAGTGAAGGGGAAACAATGCAAGAATGTGTAATAGATATCAATGCATTATTCACATCTTCATTTATAGTATCATATTGACATGTATTTATAATGTCACTAGTGACATTATACAAAATTTAAAAAAGGCGGAAACAATTGCGAATAATCGCTAAAATAAGAGCATTCATGCGAATGTGCTGTTGATTGAATCGAAAAAAATTATTTTAAGAGGTGGAAGTCCATATTAGTGTATCTGCAATGGACAAAAATGTTGTAAAGAAAGTTTTCATCAGATTAAATAAGAGCTATTTAAATATATTATAACATAAATGTTTACATACACATGTAGTATTTCAACATGCTGACAACCATGATACAAACATTTTTATTGTAAATGGTTATCCTCAACAGTGAGTGCGTTAATCGTAATCATAAATTTCATCGTCTAATTATGATTTAGCTTTTATGATCATGCGTCTATTGAAAGTAAAAAGAATGACCGAGTGAATAGTGGAAACAAATAGATGAGGTATGGTACAACAACTATTCTTGAATTTATCTAAATATTTCATACATATCATTTGCGCAAACGACGGTAATTATTATATCGCTCTAACGAGAAAATAGTTTAAAGCTTACTCTTGAATAGCATCGGTCACTTTGTGAAATTAAATAGGCAAAAATGGCATAAAAATAATGCAGTAATACATTATTAATTGTTTACTCAAAACACAACCAGATACTGAAAAATACGGTTGTGATTTTGCAAATGTATCTACTTGTTATTATGTGATTTGAGGCTTTTGCGAGTACAGTATCGGAGCAACAGTGCCCTGATGATACAAAGTGCAATGTCTGCAAAACGCCGGCATCAAGCTGAAAGAAAACGTGGCAACCATCTGGATGCCAACAATTTCAATGCTTGTAATTGCATTCACGAAAATAGTTAATTTCGTTAATTCATATTTTAACTTTTTGTTATCAGACATGCCTACTGCAGAGACAAAATATCTCTGCATGTTTCATCAAATGTTATTGCCTATCTTTTGAATTTGTATTTTATTTGTTTATATTTCTTTTTAACTATCCTCACTTACACACTTAACATTGCTGTGTGAGTTTTCTTTTTTTTTAATATTAGTGCAATGTGCACTCTTTCATTTTGTTTGACTTTTGCGCACTCTATCTATCATTGTTTCAAACAATAAACCTTAGGATTTCATATAAATAATATTTGAGTATAAGTGATCAGGCCCTATTGGCTGAATAAGGCATATTAATTTTCCATTAATTTTGCTTTATTATATAGTGCCTGTCATACCTTTGCGCCCTAAATTAAAGACACACCGCCGTGCTCGTAACAAAACCGCCGCTTGCACGTGCGCTTCGCGATAAGATAGAAGGACAAAAGACTAGCGGCGACGCTGCCGATTCTTCGAGACATTCGGAATATACTTGGGCAGTCTTAGCTCGCCCTTAGTCACGCGAGGACGTTTGGAAACCCTTAGCACTCTTAGAAAACCTTAGTTCCCCTTTGGCGACCTGTTGGTCTTTAGACACTTTGTGCGGTACCACCGCTACTTGTACATACTGTAAATAACGTGTGAATATATTAGCTATAACTAAATTTCATCTTCCCAGTTTGTGACAATCCTTGCATCCTGACACCCGACCCACTACAGTTTTTCAGAAGTGGGATCGATAAATCAATCGATCGATTTACGGGGCAAGTTAAGTGTGATCGATCAGGGATCGAGAAAATTGATCAGTGTAACGAACGGTGAACAGACTAGTGATCGTTGTGTGGTTAGAGTGTGTTAGTGAAGCGGCAGAAACGAAGAAAGGAAGAAACGAAAAGAACAATGACCACGTTGAACGATATTCCCCGCGTCGCAGAAAATCTTAAGAAGGCAACCACAAAATCAGCTAAGACCCTTCATAAATTGGTTTTTGGAATCGAAGGCGACCGAGGCAACAAGAAACGTCTCCGCGCCTTTACGGGTTTTGACTTTGGCATAGAGACGCCACGATTCGAAGAGAAGGTGGTGGAAACCACGGCTTCTTTTGGTTTAGGTGAATTAGTAAGCATTTGCCATGTGCTTAATTTAGACTATGGTGGTACGAGCGAAGAAGTTTCCCGACGGATTTGCGAACATTTGACTGTACTGACACGTTTATATACGGTGAGCGGAGAAACGGCTACAGAATCTGAAGGCGAATCGGATCCGGAAGATGGAAATTGTACCATTCTCCCAGCTGAGATGAATAACAGTAGGCAGTCACCGCAAAGACTTACGGAAACGACGACGCGCGCCGACCAAGTTACCCGCGGGACCGTATTAGGAGGCCAGGAAAGGCCTAGTTTTTCGTTGAATTTTCGGGACGTCGAGGACTCGATTAGGGATTTTAACGGAACCGATGGATATCCAGTAGAAACTTGGATGGAGGACTTCGAGGATAATGCAAATTTATTAGGATGGACGGAGTTGCAGAAATTTTTGTTTGCAAAGAAAAAGTTGGCAGGAGTAGCGCGTCTATTTTTGCAAGGAGAAAGAGGGGTATACAGTTGGAAAATGCTGAAATCGCTTCTCACAAAGGAATTTTCAACCCGCATAAATAGCGCACAATTACACGAGATGCTACGCAGTAGGCGACTGAGGCGCGACGAAACATTGTACGAGTACTTCTTAGCGATGAAAGAGATGGGTGCGCGTGGCCGTATTGAACCGGACGCGTTAATCCAATACATTGTGGACGGTATTCCCGACGATCCAAATAAGAAGGCACAGTTATACGAGGCTAGGCAGCTGGGCGACCTTAAAGAAAAACTAAAAATTTATGAGAGAATACGAAATTTGACACGGCAACCAACGAGTGCGAGGCCTTTGATAAGAACGGAACCGACAACTCGGTTTCCGCCTAAACATGCCGCACAGATAGGAAGTTCAACACCACCATTTCGATGTTTCAATTGCAACGAGGCCGGACATCGAGGAGCCTTATGTCCAAAACCGACACGAACATGGGGATCGTGTTATCTTTGTGGATCGTTGGATCATCTGAGGAAATTTTGCCCACGACGAACAGGACAGCCAAGAGGAGAAGCACCGAAAGCTACAACGAGTGCAGCGAATGTAACGACCCAATTAATTGACATTGAAGAAAGTGTAGTTCCTTGTTACAGTTTGGACATTACCATCGATATAGGTAAATTCAATGGAGTAATTGATTTAGGAAGCCCGATATCGTTATTGACGGAGAAAATTATACCGAACGGGATTAAGCTTAGTGAGTATGTTAGTCAAGCAAATTGGGAAGGACCGAACCATAGTAAAATTACGGTATTAGGACGGTTAAAGCAAAAGGTTTTTGTATTAGATCATGAATTCGAAATGAGCTTTTACGTAGTACCGGACGATACGGTAAATTGTGTCTGTTTGTTAGGAAGGGATTTCCGCAAGGCTTCTGGTTTCTTAATGACTTTTGGCGAAACAGTAGAACTCCATAAAAAACCCGTTGGGGCAAACTGCAATACAGATTATGCCATACCTCAGATTTTGAACATCGATTTAGTCGACGATGGAATTAAAGGTAGTCATACGCCAGTTATTAAAATTAATGAAAATATTGATTGGAAAACACGTGTTCAAGTAGAGACATTAATTCAGAAACGATATATAGAAGCGGAAAGACCGGCAAATCCCAAAACTAATCTTGAGTTGGAAATTATTTTGAAGCCAAACCATGTACCCTTTTATCACAATCCGAGGAGGTTATCTTATGCCGAGAAAATAGCAGTGGAGGAAATTCTTAAAGATTTATTAGCACGGAATATTATTCGACCCAGTAGTTCCCAGTATTGTAGTCCAATTGTTTTATGCTCTAAGAAATCGGGAGGCTTTAGGATGGCTGTCGATTTTAGGGAATTGAATAAGTCAATGACAAAAGATCATTTCCCGATTCCGAGGATCGATGATCAAATAGATGCACTGCGCGGGAAAATTTACTTTACCCGGCTGGACTTAAGAGATGCATTTCACCACATTCGGTTAAGCGAAAATTCGGTCAAATTTACAGCGTTCACGACTTTTATGGGTCAATATGAGTACCTTCGTATGCCTTTTGGGCTTTCGAATGGCCCATCATTTTTCATGAGATACATTAATGCGGTATTCAGACAACTTTTAGATCAAAAGAAAATACTGATTTACTTGGATGACCTTCTTATTGCAACAGCAACACTTAGTGAGAATTTAGAAATACTTGCAGAAGTCCTGGATTGTATTGTAGAAAATTGTTTGGAACTAAATTTAGAAAAATGTGCTCTTTTACTAACGGAAATCACTTACTTAGGATATCGGATAAATTCATTAGGCGTTAGACCAAGTCGGGAAAATCTACAAGCAGTAGAGGAATATCCGATACCGAGAAATTATCGCGAGTTACACAGTTTTCTAGGACTAGTTTCTTATTTTAGGAAGTTTATAGACAAATTTGCAATAAAAGCGAAACCATTATACGACTTGTTGAAGTCCAAGACTAGCTATAATTGGGATGAGGAAAGGTTAAAATGCTTCGAAACCCTTAAGCAACACTTAATGTCTGAACCAATTTTAGCGATATACTCTCCGTTAGCAGAAACAGAGTTGCACTGTGATGCAAGTACGCACGGATATGGAAGTATATTATTACAAAAACAGAAAGATGGGTTATTTCACCCCATTTGTTATTTTAGCAAAAGGACGACCAAAACAGAAGCTAAGTATCATAGCTTTGAGCTAGAAGCCTTGGCAATTGTGTATTCGTTAGAACGGTTTCGAGTTTATTTACAAGGGCTACATTTCAAAATAGTTACGGATTGTCAGAGCCTCAAGTTAACCTTAGAACGCAAGGAGGTGAACCCGCGAATTTTGAGATGGTCACTGATGCTACGAAATTATGATTATACCTTAGAGCACAGACCAGCGCCGAAATTAATACATGCAGATGCCTTAAGCCGAGAATTTAGTGTACTTATTATTACGGAAAATAGTTTCGAACGAAATTTGGCTTTATTACAAGGACAGGACCCGGAAATTACGAAGATACGCGAAAAGCTTCAAAAGGGTGAAGACAAATTTTTCGAGTTGAGTAATGGGCTGATTTATCGTAAAGTCGGAAACAAACTATTATTTTACGTTCCTACTTCGATGGAAGCTAACGTGATCCGGACAAATCATGAGGAGATTGGTCATCAAGGAACTCAGAAGACGTTGGAGTACGTATCGCGAGTTTATTGGTTCCCGGATAAAAAGAGGAAAATTCAAACAGCGATAAATAATTGTTTAAAATGCATCACTTATTCCACACTTGCTAATCGCGTGGAGGGTACGTTACAGTGTCCAGACAAGGGATCAGTTCCCTTTCATACAATCCACATTGATTACTACGGTCCGTTAGAACGCACAAAACACCGGCAAAAATATATCTTTGAGATAATTGACGCTTTTAGTAAATTTGTTAGATTCTACCCTAGTGTTAGCACAGACAGTATGGACGCCATAAAACATTTGAAAACATATTTTGCCACATACAGTAAACCGAAACGAATCATCTCAGATAGAGGTAGCGCATTTACGGCTAATAAATTTAAGGAATTTGTCTCCGAATACCGAATCCAGCATGTTTTAATTGCCACGGCAACGCCCCATGCGAACGGGCAAATTGAACGTATCAATAGGTCCCTTACACCTCTATTGTCGAAATTAAGCCCGAGCACAGGTACTTGGTGCCAGGTATTATCCGAGGTGGAGTATGCCCTAAACAACACGGTTAACCGTGCGACAGGCGATACTCCTAGCAAGTTATTATTTGGTATCAATCAGGTAGGAGAGGTTCAGGACGATTTGAGACAGATTTTAGAAGAACAAAAAGCGGTAGATCGAAATCTGGAACAAACGCGAGAAAAGGCAGTAGCCCAGATACAAGCGACTAATAATTATAATAAAGCTTATTATGATAAACGACACAAAAGTCCGACAAAGTACAAATTAGGAGATTATGTTATGATTAAGAACGTAGACATTACGCCGGGTGTTAACAAAAAACTATTACCTAAGTTTAGAGGGCCCTACGAGATTGTTAAGGTTTTAGATAACAACCGTTATGTAGTAGTTGATCCGGAAGGGCAGCAACTAACGCAATTACCATTTGAAGGTATATGCGCTCCCGAAAATATGCGACTGTGGTCAAGATCGGAAGCGATTGATAAGGACGATTAAGTTTAAGATACTTTGTACAGTGACACAAGTATTAAGAGTGAACAGTGAGTGATTCTAAGTTCTCCGTGCGAACATATTATTACTTTTAGTCGTTAGCCAGAGAGTTTGTAATCTTAACTTAAGTCTGGGTGTATTATTGTAATTTGTGGTGTGCTAGTGTGTTATTTTGGTTATATTTTGTTTACTTTTAACAACACGCTTGAGGGCAATCGTAACGTCAGGATAGGCCGAGCTATAGTGCCTGTCATACCTTTGCGCCCTAAATTAAAGACACACCGCCGTGCTCGTAACAAAACCGCCGCTTGCACGTGCGCTTCGCGATAAGATAGAAGGACAAAAGACTAGCGGCGACGCTGCCGATTCTTCGAGACATTCGGAATATACTTGGGCAGTCTTAGCTCGCCCTTAGTCACGCGAGGACGTTTGGAAACCCTTAGCACTCTTAGAAAACCTTAGTTCCCCTTTGGCGACCTGTTGGTCTTTAGACACTTTGTGCGGTACCACCGCTACTTGTACATACTGTAAATAACGTGTGAATATATTAGCTATAACTAAATTTCATCTTCCCAGTTTGTGACAATCCTTGCATCCTGACACCCGACCCACTACAATTATCGCATACTGTTTCCGGGCTTAATGCTCTATATGATTTAGATTCTTGCATTCATATAGTAATACTAATAGTATTTGGGTACAATTTTGTTTTATACAGAAATTATAGTTGTCTCAGGTAACTATCTATGTAACAAGGATATATACTATTGTGATAAAAAAAAATAGTAAGCAAACACATTATTTTTTTTGTTAGTTTGGTAGCACTCTAAGACGCATCTGTAACAAATTTCATGTCAACATCTTTAGTAGTTGTTGAGGTACGCTTGTTTATTATAACCTAAAAAAGTGCTTTCGGCAATTTTCAGTATGAATGAAAAAATTCAGCAAAGAATTTGTATGAAATTTTGCTATAAAAATGGAATTTCGACTTCCGACGCGTTGGAAGTGTTAAAAAAGGGCTTTGGAGAAAATACACTGTCCAGAGCAAGTGTTTTTGATTGGCACAAATTATTCTTCGAAGGCAGAGAACGCAGTGCAGATGACGAACGGCCTGGGCACCCTTCAACCTTTACCGATGGAAACCACGTCAAGGAAATCGAAGATCTGGTGCTCAAAAATCGTCGATTAACAATTAGAGACCTCGTTGACATGACCGGCATATCATTCGGGTCGATTCAATGGATTTTGAGAACCGAATTGGGTCTCAGACGAGTTCTGGCTCGTTTAGTTCCAAAAACACTCAATTTGTTCGAAAAAAAGCGGCATGTTAACACTTTGCCGTCCGGTGACACCACATTGGTGTCATTCGCAAAATATCGGTTGACGGCCGGTGACACCACATTGGTGTCATTTTGTTACAATTGAAAAGCAACAGATGAACCAAATCTGTGCTGCCTTTAAGGCCAAAACCCCATAAAAAACACCTTTTATGCCTTTCCTTTTTGTAATAATATAAAACTTAGGAGTTTAAATATTTTTTTATTATACTTAGAACCTATACTGCATCTGATTTCTAAAAAACGTCAATGAAAATTAAAAATTTCATAGCAATTCCGCCGGCGCCAAACGTAAAAATTTAGCTGAAATGTGCGGACGTCAAAGTGTTAACATCTGTGACGAGATGATATCCGAATACCAGCCGGTCATGTGGCGCATTATTACGGGTGATGAGACCTAGATCTATGCTTACGATCTGGAAACAACCGACCAATCGAACGAATATCGTGCCAAAAGTGAGCCAAGACCAAAAAAATCGCGCCGAAGTCGCTCAAAAATAAAGATAATGTCAAGAGTTTTCTTTGATTATCTTTGATTAAATAGGCTTTTTAGAGATTTCTTGGATTAAATAGGCCGGAATTGTGATGGACAACTCATGCTTTTTACACCACGATAATGCGCCGTCGCACATTGTATTAGCCCTTTGCACTCGGCACCGTTTTGGACGTTACCTACCAGCAACTCGACGCCACTTTTTCGCAAACACGTACACCCTTGGAAACATGATATTATAGAGTATAATTTTAGAACCAAGTAAAGAATTGTAATGAAATTTGGTTTATATGAATTTGTGGACATTGAAGAACACATCTTTACAAAAAAAGATCAAAATTCATTTTTTATAATTTTCTACAGTATGATAAAGTCTGAAGCAATTCCCAATATGCATAGCAGGTTGATTTGTACATGTTTTACAATAAAATGTTGTTTACCGCCTTCCACCTGGTGTTTCCCTATCAGAACAGACAATACAATCCCGTATTCTTTCTCCCACATTTGGAATATGCAGCTTATTATTCAGTCTATTGTCTGACAAATATGTAGATGGACGTATTCGAGATTCTCGAAAATCACGTCTCAACTGCTTTACAAGACTTTTCGCAAACTTGTGGTGTGTCATTGGTTTTTGCTGTTTTCTTTCTTCTGAGATTCGAATTGCGAACTACGAACTGAGATCTTGTAAATTTCTTCTCTCAGTTTTCGGATTTCTGTATTATCTTATCAAGTTTCCCATATCATTGAGCCATACCCGTGTACCTTTGTATGCCTAATCCACTAAATATACAAATTGCTCAACGTATTAGAGAAGTATATAGTCCGTCGTGAATGCACTTCGCACGTTCTTTTTCGACGTGAAAAACGGTTGATTTATTTATCATGCATCTTGTTAATTTTATCATATTTCGATTTGTTTTCTTTGTGCCATTTTAATAGAACACTACAGGAGAACACGTGTTTCTTAAAAAATTGCGGTGGAATAAGTTCATTCTCCGTAATCGCTAATAAACTTTCATGTCCCCTCAGAGGGGACAACCGAGTGATATGCTAGACTTACATTGTCCCCTCAGAGGGGACAACCGAGTGCAAAGGGTTAGTTATTCATGATTATGTGGCGAAAAATTCGATTCATATCGTTCCACAACCACGGTATTCGCCGGATTTAGCACCGGTGGGACTTCTTCCTATTCTCTCGGCTTAAAAAACCGCTCCGGGGTCACCGTGTTGATTCCATTGAAGAGATTCAACGAGAACCACTGCGCCCCTTGAAGACCATTCCGGAAATCGAATTTGACCGTTGTTTTGACGATTGGAAAAAACCTTGGCGAAAATGCATCATCTCCAATAGAGACTACTTTGAAGGAGATTGTGTTTTATTTGAAGAGTCTTACTTTTTTTATCACCGTAGTATATCAAACGGTATCATACTTAAGTTGACAACATATAATTTTATAACAAAATACATTCATAAATAGTAGTTTCATTAGTGTGTTCAGTTATTGGCATGAAGCTTGTTTATTGCTTTTGTTAATGCGAAATATAGCTGAACATATTATTTCATTTAACTGGATGCAATTAATTCGAAACTGCAGGAAATACAGTGCTATATTTAGCATTCATTGAGTATATATTGACTGTTGTTATTCTATTTATTTATTTTTATATCTACAACCACACCTTGTTTCACATTTAATAATACTTTACCAGAACAGAACGTGAATATAGATGATTCCCACGTAACCAACATTCTCTAAAATATATATGTTATATGTACTTACTATTGTGTGCATGTTTTAATCGCTTATATCACATGTTTCGTATATAGTCAATTTACGCTTAAATTAGGTACTTAGCTCAAATTGCTCATTATAAGAATTAAAAGTAAGAAAGGTAACATCCAAGTCGATCAACAAAATATCCTAACAATTATCATAGCTAAATACGTCAATCACTAAGATAATTACTGTACTACAGTATTTGTACACCGATAAGTTTCTCGAAATTGCAGTTTATTAACTAATTTTTTATAAAGAACGAGTTTGTTCATATTTTCTGACACCTCTACTGTAGTAGATACGGTACAAAAACAGTAGAAAAAACCGTACAAAAAGGTTGTTCAAAGAATTTGCGAAGCTAAGAAGGAAGAAAGAAAAAACGACAAATATACAAAAGTAATAATTATAAGACAATTTGTAAATATATACATTAAAATGTAAGAATTTATGTTCGATGTTTCGTTAACGATCTATGCGTTATTAATATATGATATTATTTGGTCTTCTCTTATGTATGTTCATTTTTGTAATGACTCGGTAATCCACTCCGACCTTCTTCTGTCAATCGAACAGCATCTCCACCTAATTTTTGTGTGACACCTTTCCACGTCCTTTCCTGTAAAACTTGTGCTCCTGCTTTTCCAATGATAACAGACCCTAGTGATATAGATATGATGTTTATAGGTTTATAATACGATCAGTCTTACGATCTGCTTACAAAAATTACTTACGTGACGAATTTAGAGTTAAAGCATTCATTTCATCTATATCTGATGTGCTATTTTCATTATTTCTTATAGTTCCAGAAATAAGAGACACATCTAACTTAGTGTTTGGTTTAAAGTCACTGTAATTTGTACCACCTGGTAGTAGCTGGCGAAAATCTAAACAATAATCAGATGAGAATTCTCTTTCGCTATTAAATGCCAACTCTACTTCATAGGGCATCAGTATTGGCTTAAAAAAATCTCGTGAATCAAACACTTCACTTTCTGGACATGTAATTAGAACAAAGGCATCAATCTGAAATAAGAAAGAAAAAATATTTATCATAATATCATTTTCATTCATACATATACATAATTGACTGTATACCTCAGCAAAATTACCAAGCTTCGTTGGATTTAGCCTACCAACATGTAAAATATAAGATTTTATATTCTTTATTTTTAAAATTTTCTTAATAGATATTAACGCTTGCATGTAATCTTCAATCGCTAAAGTGGCTATTACAATCCCAACAATTTTTGCATCTTTCAGTTTCTCAATTAAAAATCTTCTTCTTTTCAACCAAGGAGTACTTAGGGGTTGATATTCTTGAATATTTGTATGCTCAACAAAATACCATTTTTTTGCTGGGATCATCATTGACAGTGTAACTAAGGTTTTCTCGTTTGCACCCAAAAATATAGCATCGTAATCTTCGATTCTATCTCCAGTAGCCAACATGTAACTTCTGCCTAAAACACTTCTTGAAGATTCTTCTTTAGTGTCAACAAACTCTACATTTGAAACACAATTCAATGTGGAAATGAGCAAATTTTTAAAGGTTGGTTTCAAGTTCGTGTACACACTTTCTGCAAGTGAATCGTAGGTAATTAGATTGTCTGATGTATTTAAATTTTTACAATTCAACTGTCACTCAATAAATTATCATAACAATTCTTTAACTCTTTGCGCTCGACCGGTGCCTCTCAGGCACCACGGCATGTGCTGTGCCAGCTCGACCGGTGCCTCTCAGGCACCACTCGCATCGACGCGGTAAATTGAGTAGTAACGGTGTTTATTTGTGTTTGGCCTAACGAATATCGCTTGACAAGTCTACCTGGCCTTTTGTAGATTGTTTTATGAGGTGTCTACATAGCTATAAAGATGTCTTATCTCAAAAACACAAACGAATTTCAATGCGTGCATTATGCCTTGAGAATAATACAACGCTGATAGACGTCGCAACGCTTCTTTCAATTCGCTTCTTTAAAAAAAAGGTACAAAAAGAACCAATCACAAAATGCAATCCGATTGCAAAGTTTGTTCCCAACGAAAGTCCGGCCAAAGACGACAAACTGTGTACTATTGTGACACATGCCCTGACAAGCCAAGAATGCACATCGGAGATTGTTTTACAAAATACCACAAGAAGAAAAATTATAGAACGTAATCCTTAATAAATATCCTTCATTAAGTTAAATAAATGTATGTAATGTTAAAATATACGAGTTTAAAGTGTCCCATTGTGCCTAAAATTATTTTAAGTTAACAGAAACGAACTCATGAAATAGGCGCGTGCGCGGCGGATTACTGTCGAGTTGCTGGTCAGCCCGAGAGAAAAGCGCGTCGAGCGCAAAGAGTTAATAGTATGCAATAAAAACATACCGATTATATGAGCATATGCGACATCGTAGAATAATAAAATTCTCCTTGAACAATCTTGGAAAACTTGTCTGAACTCGCAACAAAAGTCTGGTAAATCAATTTTTTTCCTTGGAAATATATGGAATACAGGTAAACGAATATTACGACTAAGACAAGCGTGTCCAAAATGTATTATGCCTTCAGCCTCAACATGTTGTGCAGCGATTTCATCGACACAACAATTGCCGCATGTTGTATCTCCCAAAACATATATTTCACTCAAAGTATACTTTGATAACTGCAATGCAACTTCTGAGGCATTTGCAGCCAAGTTGTCAGGGAATTGCAAACATACCTGTATAAAATTATTATTTGAAAAAAGTTTAGATAGAATTAGATAAAAAAAATTTTACATCGTTCTATGCAAGATAGGTATCATTTGAAGTCTTGAAAAAAATATCATAACCGTAGTAAAATGTAAGGAGTACCAAACCTTCTTTAAGTTACAATCATTGATCCACTTTGCACATCTCTTTAGATCATTGGAATCGTCCACAGTTTTGTTCATCAATCCACAGAGCATATTTATCTCGCACATTTTGCACTTTAGAGGAATATCAATAATGTATACAACGATAAATAATGGAATTTCCTGATTACACGAATAAATTACTAACTTCTTAACGGAGGTATGACATAAACGACACAAAGTGTACTAATGATAATAATCCTATGGCACTTATACAGTCATAAATAAAACACTATTAAGTTTGGAAAGCCATCGAAATGATACTTTTGGAAAACTTTAGAGTCGTCGTAGAAGTGAGATATCACGAAATTACGTGGAATGCGTGGTGTCCCTGCAGAAAAATCCCCGCACACGACAAAACGTTGCGACGTCGCATCATTGTAAACTAGTTATTAACACGTTGACTGCCAAGCGTATTTTACTGTATTAGAACAGCGATGCTATGAAATACTACAGCGTTTGACTGAATTATGCAAAATGTAAATAATGTGCAAGTATTGGAGACCAAACAATCGCATCACTATTCTAACAATAACTGCATTTATAAAATAATGATTACTACCCATTGCGAATATTTTGGATCTTCAGTAAAATCTCTTGCGCCGGTCACCGGTGACCCCCACGGCAGCCAACGTGTTAAATGTATTCAAATATCTAACACGTAGTGTAACTTGTTGGCTGTTTCGATGCGTTTATCGTTTTGTTATCAAATCCCAACTGAGTTTAATATCACAGCGAAAACAGTATTTGCGTATATGTGTTTAAGGCAGTCATGTATGTTGCACCAGGTATTGCACCAGAATTCTACATTTATTTTAACAATTAAAACAATCCGTTGAACTTTTGCGCATAACACTAATGACATAGTTGAACAGTAGGCGATGGAGATAACACGTGGATGTGAAGATTTTTTTAGGAAATTTGCTTCGTAACGCTGGTTGGGTGTATCATTACCCAGACAGCACATATTACTAAAAGATGTCCATATGACGACTTTTGAAAGATGTCTTTTCGGTATAATCTCATGATGCCTTATGGACATCTAAAAGATGCCAAAATATTAAAGATGTTTTTCGTGCTAAACACTAGCTGGCGCTACCATTGTGAATTACTATTGTGAAAATTAGTTCGGTGTGGTTCGGTAAAACAAAAATAATTTAACGGTAACAAAATAATTTAAAGAATAGTATTCGATTGGCATAAATTACATTGATTTTATAGTACGATGAAAAAAATAAATAAATTAGAAAAACGAGATTATTTAGATTCAATTCTGTATACCTAAAGTCTAGTTAACCTTACTTTTTCTATTTTTCTAGTTTACATTTTTAGTTTTATTTTTTCTAAATATTTTAAGATGCATGTAAATAAATAATGCGAGCTTCCTTTTTGAATGTGATTGATGCTATTTTCAGTATTATAACATTTTGCAGTGTTAATTTATGCCGAAGGTCGAATAAGTTCGAACAAGATGCCAAAACGCAAAGATTTCCGGCATTTGGGACAAAGGCAAAAAAATCGTCGTCTAAAAGCTTTAGAAATACAGGACCAATTGATACAGGAGAAAAATTCTAATGAATTTAGAAGAAGTCTTGCTGGCAACAGTGTTGATTGAAAGGAGAAACTTCCACATTGAAAATGCAAGTACAATTGTTGCAACCGAAAATGTTTCGAACTCGAATCCTGAGAACAAGTGCGTACAGTCTGATAGCAAAATGTGAGTTCAATATGATTTCTTTTATAGTAGACAACAATCCGAGAATTCCTTTAAAATTAATTCATGAAAAGGAAAAGGAACAAGATTCAAGTGCAGAAAAGAAATGTTCAAGTGCTACAGAGGCAATTTTGGAAGAGAGTCCCAGAGATCATTTATGGCATGCATGTGAGTTTTATTTTTGTACTCTAATTTTTTAATGTTCCACTTCGTCAAGAACATACTA
Source organism: Cryptocheilus praepositus (assembly GCA_033815515.1). Classification (NCBI taxonomy): domain Eukaryota; kingdom Metazoa; phylum Arthropoda; class Insecta; order Hymenoptera; family Pompilidae; genus Cryptocheilus; species Cryptocheilus praepositus. Next base: position 33,773 of record JAWWQZ010000288.1, read on the forward strand.
TAAGAAGATATTGTGTTTATTAAACAGTGACGAGCCTGAGAATGTAGAAGTAGTCAACGGGGTAGATGGATTACCCCACTTTCCAATGAATACTATTGACCAATTCAAAGAATTTTGTTCAAATTTGGATGATGATAGCAACTTGAAGAAGCATTTGGTATGTTAGCTATGTTATTAAATCATATTTTTAACTGCTAATCGTAAGTTCTAAGTGGCATATACATACATCCTGAATGTATTTTTCAGAGAGTGAGAATACGTCAAGTTGGTGGGAAAAATAGTTGAAGCATATTTCCAATGTGGTATCTACAATGCTGACTAATAAACTTGCCAAGAATCTCACTTGGGATGGACAGAGAAATACGTATGGAATAAAAACTACTAACTTTGCGAAACTCATTATCCGTAAGTTTTTTCTTGCTTACATAGTCAATAAGAATTTTTTTTAAATGTTAGAAAATAAAACTTCTGTCACGTATCTGTAATGAATTGTTAATAACTGTATGTATTTTGATTATCTCTTCAGGGACTGTACTTGAAAGCAACGACAATTCAATGGAGTTCGAATTGTGTCACCTGTTTTCAGAACGGTTACAGAGAGCAGGTGACAAATACACGTATCACCTGAAAAAGTATGGCCGTGAAAGTTAACTATTATTTACTTTAACTACTGTTATTCGTTTTTCAGTTTGTATTTCTACCTCTTTTTCTGCTTCTTCATATTTTTTTTTATTAATTAAGAACTCAAAAACAGAAATAATATTTAAACAATTTGTGTAGTTGCGTTGAACGTATTTCATAGTAATATTTATTATTGTAAACGAACAATATCCATATTAAAAATTAAAAATGGAACACAAATAAATATCCTTGCGATCATTTTAATATAAAACATAAAGGAGTATTTAGGCATGCCCAAGAAAAAATAATCTTGGCTGATATATCTTTATATTATATGAGCCGTTTATTTTGAAACTGACCTAAGTCCATTTTTCAACAATTTCTTTTTGGTTGACTGTAATAACGTTTATAATTTTAGGTTAGCTGTCATAAAAACAGTTAACAAAAAAAAATTCACAATTGGACTTAGGTCACTTTCAAAATAAACGGCTCATATAATATAAGATATATCAGCAGAAATTATTTTTTTCCGGGCATGCCTAAATATTGTCCTTCGACTGTGTCTAAATGCCGTCTTTTCATGATGCCTAAATGTTGTCTTTCAGACTTGTCTGAACGTCATCTTTTAGGCAACGAAAAACGGGTCATAAGACAACTTTTCGTCATCTTTCTGATGCCTTTACGCCACTACTGAAAGATATCTTTCCGGAAAAAAGGTTATCTTTTAGACGTGTTTAGATATCTGTGTGCTGTCTGGGTAATGCATTCTGCCTGACCAATCGCCACTTTATGATCTATATCTCCGTGTATATGTTTAACCTATGCATTTATGTATTAACACGTTGGCTGCCGTGGGGGTCACCGGTGACCGGCGCAAGAGATTTTACTGAAGATCCAAAATATTCGTAATGAGTAGGAATAATTATTTTATGAATGCAATTATTGTTAGAATAGTCATACGATCCTTTGGTCTCCAATACTTGCACATTATTTACATTTTGCATAATTCAGTCAAACGCTGTAGTATTTCATAGCATCGCCGTTCTAATACGGCAAAATACGCTTGGCAGTCAACGTGTTAAGAGTCAACTGTGGAGTCGCTCTGGTATGAACGGCCTGACTAGAACTTCGTGCTTCACTACAACGCCTGACTCGCAGCTATGAAAGCGTCCCTGTCCCAAGGATATGTGCAGTGGGTAATGCAGCTTGTATTACAATAACAACATCTAATTCTATGGCATCACGACTGTTCCTAGCTTATGTCCGAAAAGAAGTCTGTTGTTTTGCTTGCAGACACTCTAGTCCTTTCCTTTGGTGCCTTTTTTTGTCGCAGGTCACTCCATCTGGTGTCCCTAGGCGCTTTTTCCGCTATTGAACCGAGGTCTGCTACAAGACTATCTATCTTGAAAGTTAGCGTTAGTGTTACTAAAAATCACTGAATGCCACAGCTTAATATTAAGTATTGTCACACATAGCAAATAATTGATTTTTCGCAGTATGATAACGAATCGGCAGTCAGGTTTTCCTCGATTCAGAACTGAGACGATTAAAAATGGTGGTTATCTATTTATTTTGTTAAAAAGTATAGATCTGGTAAATATATTGATAAAAGTATGGTTTTCATAAAATTTTATAGAACTTAACTAATTAAACTTTGTCTTAGTTTAAGCTAAGTTCGACCTAGCCAATGTGTTGTGCTCTGAAGATAGATAATATGTAGGAGAAAAATCTTGCTGTTTTTATATTATATTGGGTTGTTCGGAAAGTAATTTCGTTTTTTTTGTGAAAATGAAAGGCAATTTTCGTATAATGAACAGATATTTTATTAAATTATATATTGGCCATTCTGGTCCAATACCTTTTGCCATCTTTCTGGTAGTAGCATGATTCCACGCTCATAAAATGTTTGGTCATTACTGGCAAAAAACTGATCGAGTTGGTTTTTGACCTCCTCAGTTGAAGTGAAGGTTTTACCGTCTAAAAAATGTTGTAGTGACCGGAACAAATAATAATCCGAAGGTGCCAGATCTGGAGAATATGGTGGGTGCGGCAATGTATCCCATTCAAGCTGTAAAATCTTTTGGCGAGTGACCAAACTTGTATGAGGTCTCGCATTATCTTGGTGGAACACTACACCTCTTCTGTTGATTAATTCTGGCCTTTTCTGTTGAAGTGCATCATTCAGTTTGTTCAGCTGATGACAGTAGACTTCCGAATTAATTGTTGTGTTATCTGGTAAAAGCTGAAAAAGAACGATTCCTTTAAAATCCCACCAAACAGACAGCATCACCTTTTATGGATGGATATCGGCTTTGGAAATGCTTTGACCCGGTTCATCTTTTTTGCTTCATGATCTCTTGCGTTTGACATTGTTATATAGAACCCATTTTTCGTCCCCAGTAATGATGCGCTTCAAAAATGGATCGTTTTTATGACGTTTGAGAAGCGAATCACAAGCGTCAACGCGACGACACAAATTTCTCTCCGTGAGAACATGGGGAACCCATATATCGAGCTTCGAGGCTAAACCCAGGCTTTTCAAGTGGTCATAAACAGTTGAATTTGATAAACTTAATTTCTCACCGATCTCACGTGTTGTTATTCGCCGGTTTGCATTAACTAATGCCTTTATCGTGTCTTTATCAGCTTCAACCGGCCTTCCAGAACGTGGTGCATATTCAATATCAAAATTGCCGGATCGAAATTTTGTAAACCAGTTCTGGCACTGGCGTACTGTCAACACATCTTCTCCATACACATCGGCTAATTTCTTTCTGGCTTGAACAGCATTTTTACCTTTTCTATAGTAAAACAGGAAAATATTACGAAACTGCTGCTTATTGCTCTCCATACTTAAAAGGGGCACCAACCAAAAACCACTGCGTAGAATCAATTGGACTTTTTCACACACAAGCCTTGTTATATCAGCTCTCAAAACATATAATTATTATGCGGCTTAAGTGTGGAGTTGGGTGCAAAAAAATACAATCAAATCCTCTGTCGGGAAAAAACGAAATTACTTTCCGAACAACCTAATAGATTGGCTAATGTAATATTAAAACTAAGTATAGTTGTATAGTATGAAAGGCGATTACAAAAGTGCAACCATTTATAGATCTTATGATAAAGTAGACTGACAAGGGATGTTTGTTGTTGTAGTAGTTAGTCTTGGGAAGATATTAATTTACTGTCCGAAACGAAATTGTTGAGAGGTTAAGGTATTAAAGTAAAAAGTAAAAAGTATTAAGGTAAAATTTGATTGGGCGATGCCCTAGATTGTATAAGACTTTTTAATTGTACTGTTGGACTAATAAAAGGTTCCACTTGTACACAAGATTTTCAGATATGGCATGACTTATGGCAGTGCACTCTTCTGTTAAGGAAGGCAGTAGGGAGGATTGACAAATGGAGATACTTGTGCTTATTGGTGTCGTTTATCATAGAATTTAGGTTCCTCAACCTTTTGTAGATAGGGCTGTTTGAAGCTGAGCCATCTCTGCAGCTGAGTTGTGCAGTGACAATTATATAAAACTATCATTATATGTATATTATAAGCATTTAATATTCTTCTTGCAACAAATATTTTTTCCAGAAATATATGTGTCTGCTGGTTACACTGATGATGCACGTTTGTTTCATACTTATATCAATATTTTGCAAAACATTAAATAATTGGAAGAGATTGGCATGGGAGTTAGAATCTTAGATGAAGACTTCTGCAGGTCATGCAGCTAATCAGTAATACTCTTATAGACAATAGTTGTAATTGTGTCTGCATGTATTTGTCATTGAATAAAAGAAAAGTTTGTTGATATGTGCTAACAGTTACGGGTATGTGGTCAAGGCAATATGAGAATACATGTGAAGTATCTAGATATAAGGGAACAAATGGTATGGTTATTGCCGCTATAAATATTATGTCAGCTAATTGCGTCATAAGGAAAAATAATATGAATCCAAAATTTTATAAATATACATTGAGAAATATTGTGAATTCTGATTATTCTAAAGCATGTATCTTGGACTCTTTAACAGGCTTTTTCCTGTTCTTTTCTGGGCATCCATTGTCTATTTAGTCTAGTTGTTCTCTGTTGGTTTATAAATATTTCATCCAGAAATTATCATTATGGATGAAAACTGCAACGTGCAATTGTTTGGTCTTCATGATTTATGTTTAGTAAATAACACTACGTAAGCTATTTCTTGATCTGTTAGTATGTATTCAACTCTTTGCGCTCGACGCGCTTTTCTCTCGGGCTGACCAGCAACTCGACAGTCATCCGCCTATTTCATGAGTTCGTTTCTGTTAACTTAAAATAATTTTAAGCACAATGGGACACTTTAAACTCGTACATTTTAACATTACATACATTTATTTAATTTAATGAAGGATATTTATTAAGGATTACGCTCTATAACTTTTCTTCTTGTGGTATTTTGTAAAACAATCTCCAATGTGCATTCTTGGCTTGTCGGGGCATGTGTCACAATAGTACACAGTTTGTCGTCTTTGGCCGGATTTTCGTTGGGAACAAACTTTGCAATCCTTTTTTTGTCCCATCAAAATAACATGCAGCTTCCCATTGAGTCGGATCATTTGAGAAGTGCTCTGTGAAGTAGAAGCTGTGCTACGTTGGCTTTTGGCTTTTGGCCACTTTGGCTTTCAGATTCACTATCGATTATTCGGATTTTTCGTCTTCTTACACCTATAACGTCGTCACTATCTTCATCACTTCCGTCTTCATTCTCATGGGCAAGCTGTCTATCTAGTGATGTCATTTCGTTCGTTATTGCCAAAAAATTGAACTCATCTTCACTAGAAGTCATTTCTTCGTCGTGTTCCATACTTATTGGGCTCACTAACTTTGAAAGAAATATTGCGATTGCCAAGAAGGTTGAATTGGAACTAATGTCGAAGACAGAGTCCAACCCGCGTTTGCAAGTATTTTTGAGATAAGACATTTTATCTCAAAAGTGCGAAGACGGTGATTGGTTCTTTTTGTACCTTTTTTTGAAAGAAGCGAATTGAAAGAAGCGTTGCGACGTCTATCAGCGTTCTATTATTCTCAAGGCATAATGCACGCATTGAAATTCGTTTGTGTTTTTGAGATAAGACATCTTTATAGCTATGTAGACACCTCATACAATGATCTACAAAAGGCCAGGTAGACTTGTCAAGCGATATTCGTTAGGCCAAAGACAAATAAACACCGTTACCAGTCAATTTACCGCATCGATGCGAGTGGTGCCTGAGAGGCACCGGTCGAGCTGGCGCAGCACATGCCGTGGTGCCTGAGAGGCACCGGTCGAGCGCAAAGTGTTAAGTGTTTTGAATTTGGACAGTAAATTTTTTATAAATTAATGTAAAAGTTTTTCCTAATTCGTTGTCTCAGTATATTGCAAAATTTCGTAGTGGTAGATTATTTAGTAAGGTTCTCTTGCGTGGTGAATAAACATTTATTTCTTTTTCAAGTGCTCATGTAGAAACTGACAATCCCGTTACATAGGATATTAAACTAACTAGTATGATTGAAAAAAAAACAACTGTTTAATGCTGTATTGCTTGAGCTATAACGGATCATAGGTATGTATTCGCTCCTGAATTTTTTTGTTTTTACTTTGACGTAGAATTAAAAAACAGAGTGACACGTATTGTTGTATATCTGCAATAATTCGGTCTTAAGTAGTGAAATCCTGTTGAAGTATTTAACGTGTAACAGGGATAATTGCAATGTTTGAAGGAATGTTAGATATTTTTTATTTATAGTGAGTATAACATATTTCTTGTCAAAAATCTAGAGCGGAGAATTTTTTTTTAATAAACTATGCCAACGTTGAATTTTTCTTCTCTGTATGAAAAAATAATTTAAACAACAAATAAGTAAACATATAAAACAAATACATAATATTTATTCTGTAAGGTGATTAAGAATTTAGACATATTTCCTCTTGTATTTTAAAGAAATAAAATCGCTTTTACACTGTTTGCAATTTGCCGTGTCTATGATCACATTTTTTTTTGTATTTTCCGATAGGTGATTTTTGGAGATTTTGACGTGCTGAACAAGAATCTAAAATCTGTTATTTTTTATCACGCTTCCGTTTTGGAAAAATGAAATTTGAACAAACTGTGTTTCCCAACATTGCATAATACTCAAGTTGTAACTATAAAAGTTGAATAATTTCTACATTTTTTAAACAATTTTGCAATTTTCCTGTATAAAAATAAAAGTGAGTAATTAATTGAATATCGTAAAGTATGAGAGAATGAAAAGAAAGGGAGGCTAACACATATAAACGCAATTACACACTGATAATGCTTCTTCGCTCAACTCCCAGTTATAACATATTTCAAGCCACACCTCTCAAATATGTTATATATATGCTACACGTCATTGATGCCCTCGGGTAGTGGTAGAACCTTTATTGTTCTCCATGGGGTCATAATTTCTTTACATTTCATACATATCAATACTTACCCCCATATATGTATATATTTATATGTGGGATTCTTTAGTGAGGATGATATGAAATTAATACACGAACTATTAACGGTACACAAAGTTAAAAAGTATTTAATGAAACCAATCTAAAGAATGTCGACCATTCGTTTCGATTGGTGTACAACGTCTGACTTTTTACAATTATCCGGTGGACCTCTCAGGTGCCAAGGAATGCAACACCTTCTCACCCCTTTATTCCCCTTCCCTTTCCCCTTCCCTTCATATATACACATATACATGTTCATATCCATGCCTATATTTTCATCTTTACATTCTCCTTCTTCCCTTCCTCCTTGTTCTCCTCGTCGTTCTCCCTCTCTCTATCTTCTCCCAATATTTCCTTTACCTTTCCCTGGACTGCTCTTTCTTCACTGTTTCCTTCCGTGCACTCCTCTAACTTGTGCACACACGTCTTTTCCTTACATCCACACCTTTGGCATACCCACCTCTTGTCTTTTTCCCAGTATTTTCCTGGTGCCATTTCATTTCCCATCCTAAACCTCATCCCTTTGTTGCATCTCTCTTCTCCCCATCCTTTGTTAATAAAATGACATAAATACTTTTATACTTCCCTTACTCTAAATTCTTTATATCATTTATTTTACCTGGATTTCCTTATCTTCTCTCCTCTTTTTCTTCCTTAAATTCCTACTTTCCTTTTCTCCCAGTATTGTCTCCTCTGCTTCTCCCATCTTTGTCCTCATATTTCTTCCCTTTCCCTTTTTTCTCCTCTTCCGCTGCTCTCGCTCCCTCTCCTCCCCTTCCCTTTCTCAATACTCTCAAACTTTCAACGCTTTTCTTCCGGTTCTGATTCTTACTTTCTCCCTGTTCACCTCCTCCTTTAGCATGTATCCTGGCATATTCCACTCCATTCCCATCGTTCATCTCATGTATCTGTCTCGTATTCCTTCCATTTTTTTCCCTTTCCTTCCATCCGTATATCACCGCTCTATAACTCATCACGGTTCATACTAGCTGGTCAAATAGTCACATCCTTCTCTTCCAGTCTCCTCCGAACGCTCGTTTTCCTATTCCTCATACCTGCTTCATTACCTTTCCATTCCGCGCCTGTTCCATTCTCTTCCTCTTCTAGTCCTCCCACCATCCCGTCCACTTGTTCCTCGTATTCCGCCATCATCACCACATCGTCCGCATATACCAGCGTGTATCATCTTTCTCCGTTCAGCCATGCCTCTCCTCTCCCTCGCCTCCTCATTTCCTCTTCCCAATTTGCCACCATTAGGTTGAAGAGGAGAAGGCTCAGAGGGCATCGCTGCTTCAGTCCCTGTGCCATCCAGAATACCTCTCCTGTTGGAATCAAAGATACTTCGGAACTGCACACGGACACTCGCTGTGCGCCGTTACGGCGATTCTTCGTTGTTTTCTCCTTTGTCATTTGTTCCAGCGACGTGAGCGGCCGATGCGACAAACGACGTCTCTTCAGTCCGCAAGCCGAGGCCGAGCAGATAACAATATATATCTTTATTCTACCAGATACGCTATTACTTTCTGTAAACTTCTTTGATTTAATAAATCATTATTAAACTACATTGGAAGTTTTACAACATCTCCTAGTTCCTTTCCCACCTTTACCCTGCTCGGTGTTTTCCTATATATCTCCTCGACTCTCATCCCTAGCCGTTTCCTTATTCATTGCTTCCTCAATTCCTCCCACACTCCTCTGCCTACTGGTTTGAATGGTGCCTTTAAATCTACAAACAAAGCCACCTTTTTTGCCCTCCTTTTCCTATACCTGGCTGTTTATTATACAGTTTAACGCATATTCGTTGTGTACAGTTGCCATTCTTTTCCCAAATCCCGCTTTGTTTCTCGGTAGTATCCCTTCTTCTTTCACTTCCGCCTTTAGTTTCCTTTGCAGCACCATTGCATATACTTTATACAGGGTGGGCATCAACGTAAGCCCTCTGTGATCTTCAACTCTCCAGCTTTCCCTCTACTACACTATTGGTGGCACTATAATCCCTTCCTTCCATTCTCCCCGGTCATTCCTCTTTCTTTCAAACCCTCTTGCATATTTCCATCACTGTCCCCTTTATCGCTCCTCTTCCATACCTCCACATTTCTCGTGGAACCCCTCCCCGTGCCTTATTTTCTTTCAGTCTCTTCATTGTCTCTTCAATGTCTTCATCCCTCAGCTCCTCTACTCCCTACTCCTATTATCCTTTCCTGCACTTCTCGTAATAGTTATGCGAATATCCTATCCATTCCTGCATTTTAATACCCATATCCACAATTTTCCTTGACTTCCTCTTCCCATTTATTATTCTCCATACATCCGTTTCTCTCATTGTCATCTGTACTTCTAATATCAGCCTTTCCCTCTCCTCTTCACTAGTACCACTTTTACTGCTTTTTCCCTGAATGTTATTCTGCGATCGTGTGATCAGTCGCCTATTGCTTTTCCGCATCTACTGCTCTGCTGCTTTCATCTTCCTCTTATCTCTCCTTCTTCTATTTTAACCACCATTGGACAATGGTTTGATTCTACTCTTTCCTCCACCCTCATTTCCTTTATCTATCTTTTATTTTCTTCTTCGACGAATATGTTATATATTACAGTTTCGCCATTCGGTCCAATATAGGGTAAAGTATACAGTGATTGACAGCTTAAGAATAGTGATTGAATCAAAGGCGTTTAACTTAAACGTGTAATGTTGCATTCATTACTTTCTAGCATACTAGGACGGAAAAAAGGTTGTAAGAACATATTCAGCCTGCAACGAAACAGAAACAAAATTTTATTTATCAATAACACAATGATACATTTAATATCGCCAATTAATAGTGATTGACCGCAGAAATCACAGTCATTGACCGTGTTATTTACAGTTATTGACCACCCTGTAAACTTGTGAGAAATGAGAAATATTTAAGCGGTTAGTTTTACCTTATTACCTTTAAATGTTATCGAATATAATTTACACGGTAGCGCCTTGCTGAAACGTATCAGCATGTTGAAATAAAATCGCAAAAATGAAACATGTCGCTTTTAGTTATGCTCATAAAAAAAACAAACCAACGCTAAAGACAGAAGCCTGTGGATATCATGACAACCGTAAACAAGACGGGTTCCATGCAGTATACGGATATTGAATTACAATGACTCTTACGCGATTAAACTGATTAAATCTATCAGTGGTCAATTACTGTCAAATTCCATTGCCACGAACATGGTGATTGACCATCCTGATACTATCGGATAATTACGATATTAGGAAACCGGGACGGATACAAAACCTTTAGTGAGGTTATTCCATAACATACAAATCGTATATTTTTTTCAGAAATACTATATAGACTGTAAAATGATTGCAAATTCACCAGGCTTTCTTAAAAGATATCGTTAAGCACTTACCTCTTTCTCTTAAGAAATCTATAACAATTCTTTCACAGTATGTTGTTAATCACAGGTAATCTACACAAGAATTCCGTAGAGACGGCCACATACAGAATGCGCTTTAGATTGATATTTAAAATAGTGAAAATATGCCTATAGCAATCTTCAGATATTCGTTCATGAACGCAGAACGGTCAATCACTGTATGCCGGTCAATTACTGCCTACTTTACCCTATGTAAATTCCCTTTGCCTCCCACGGTGTTTCCATTTAATATTTTCCATCCTGTTTCTTCTACTTGTCTTAGCATTATTCTGCCTTCCCTGTTCACTTCCTTGTCCTTTGACTTCCGTTTTTCCCTCCGCTGTTCACCTCCCATCCCTTCTTGCCCTATTTTTGCGTTAAAATCTCCTTCTATAATCATCTTTTGCTCCCCTCCTAGTTTCTTCATCAATCGCCCTAGCTTTTCAACTTTTTCTCCATGTTCCTGTTCACATATACTCCCATCTCCATTCATCTTTGATAGCCTACTATCATCTTCCCCACCATTGGTCCTTCTGACCTCCTTCTTCCTCACATTCCTTCTTCATCCCATTATCATTGCTCCTATTGGCCTTCCCTTTCCCTTTTTCTTTTTTGCCCATTGCTTTGTCTATATACAATCCTTTGGTAGCTTTCCTCTAACTATCTACCATCCCTTCTCTACTATCCACGTTTCCATTATCACTTTTATCTCCTAACTCTCCAGCCCTTTCCCTCTCCCTCTCTCTCCCCCCTTTCTCCCCCGCTCTTTTTCCTTCCTTCCTCTACTCTTCCTTTTCTCCTCTTCTTTCCTTCTTTTCTCTTCCTCCCTATTCTCCCTGCCCCGTACTTCCATTTGCATCTTTCAATTTCTCTTCTTTCTCGTCCCAAGGCATTTCTTCTCCATAACTTTCCTCCTAACATCCTCGCTACGTGCTTACTTTCACCCACAGCATCCTTTCCTTCCAATTTCCCTGCTTTGCTACCTCTTTTATTACTCTCACCCAGATTTCCACTCATATTCTGTTTAGTATTTCCTTTACTTGCCCCTCTGCTTCTCCTTTCCTTCTACCCCTTTTATTATCATGTTCTTTCTCCTTTGTTCTCTTCCTTTCCTCTTCATTTTCTTTCCTTCTCTTCCTACGTTCTCCTCCTCTTTTCCTTGTTCTTTCTAGTTTCTTCTCTTTATTCTTTTTTTCATTTTTTCCCTCCACCTCTATTTTCCCTTCCCATTTTTTCTCCTTTGCTCTTCCTTCTTCTCTAATCTTCTCAATTCTTCTCTTTACTTCTTCCTTTTTTCTCAATTATCTCCTCCCTTACCTCCCGGATCCCTTTTCTTAATTCCTCTCCTGTTTTCTTACCTTCTTCACTTACTATATTCAGCTCTTCCATTATTAATCGAAATTACCTCCTTTCTTTTTTCTCACCCCTTTTCTATTCTTTCCACCCATGAATTTTTTGATTTCTGTATCCCCCTTTCTCTCTTCCTCCTCCACCTCCTCTGCCTTTTCTTTGTCCTTCTTTTTATCTCACTGTTCGCATACCACCAGTCCTACATGGGGAATAATTGTATCCATACTTTACACTACCTGGTTCAGGTACCTCAAATTTACCGGCCCCCTATAAAAAGCCGAAAACTTAACCAGAGTAACTAGTTTCACGTTAATAACTGTATCATAGACAACTACAAATATATCCGTTTTTAGAGACAATTTCCGAAATCATTTGGACGTCCAACCAGTTAATTCAATCATAACCATTGCACTTCCGAAATTTAATTCGTGGGTGACACCGTGTAGCACCAAATCAATAAAAGTGCGCGTGGTGAATTCGAACACCCATTATTCATTTATACTTCTAGTCTTTCCTGCACTTTCTGCCTTCTCTCTTTGTTTAATGGCCTACCCTTCCTCCTTCCTCCTTCAACACTGCAAATTTATTCATCTATCTCTCTCTATCTTCTTTGTGTCCTCTTCCTTCACGCTCGCTAACTTCCTTTCCGTGTCTCTGGCGCCTCTGTTCTCTAATCTGTGTGCCCCCCCCCCCCCCAACCTCGTCTGCTGTTTCCTTTTTCTCACTTCCACTCCTTTCCTTTGCTCAAATTTTTCCTTTTTTGTTTGTCTCACTTGACCACGTTTCCTCATTTATCCACACATCAACCTTTTCTCAAGTCGTATCAAAATATAAATCTGGTGCCCTCGGGTAGAAACGTGATATATTAATTATATGACGTCTCGTTCTCAGTATTACAAAACGTAGTATCGCTAGTTGCACTACGACGTCGCTACACATTCAGAGTAAAAAAGAGAGACATATCCCTACCTCTCTACTCATCCCGCAGTCTATTGTCTTAACGATTTTTGTTCGCGATAGCGTCGCACGCTCAGAGTTTGTGTCAGAGTCTTTTTCAGTGATTACGGAGTTTAAGTGGTTGTATGAGTACAGGAAAACATGAAAGAAAGAGGGAAAAGGAATGAAAAGTGGAACGAAATCGAATTTGGAGGAAATTAAAAGAATTAGAGAAGTAATTGCAGAACAGATCGGAGGCATCGACGACACGGCGTCTTTCGCCATTGTCCTCCGACATCAGATCTTAACATTTCGCGACGAGCCCACACGAGTGGTGGGACATATCGTTCATTAAATCAGGATATGGTGAGCAACGAAGACTGATTCTACATCAGATCTGAACATTTGGCGATGAGTCCACACGAGTAGTGAGACATGTCGTTCATTAAATTAGGATAGTACTTGCACGAGTGGCATAGGCATAACCAAATTTGCTCGGCCTGTTTAGGCAACGACTGCTTCACCGAAAAACCTGCTCAGTCGGTAAGTGAGACAGGTGACCTACCGACAGCCATATCTGCTCAATCGGCAACACAGTCAGCGGTAAGCGAAAAACTCGACACAGGAGGTCAGAGGTACTTTGGGCAGCAGTGTGGCCGTTGACCTTACAGTTATGACAACTGGTCAACTTTTGGCACCAGTTGGTGACGCAGTCGATGCAGCGATCGACTAGGGAACTGAAAGAATTGAAAGAGGATCTACTGCTCGCATATCCTCGAGCGGAAAACTGTCCCTTAGAGGCTCGGGTTCTTGATATAGAGGCGCTCGCCACTATGGTGGAAGCAGCCATAAAAAGAGACAATCATGTTGCAGAATTACAAAAGCCTACCGGTTCAGCCATGATACCTCTCGGCCTAGCTAATTTCCTTCTACTCGATTTGAGCGGTGAGGAAGTAATCGACAGGGACGAATGGTGGGAATATGTCTGTGACACAGGATACTTGCTTGCTGAAGCCCATCATAAAGAAGCTTTCACAAGAAGGTCTTTCATATTGCCGGAAAAGGTCAAATCGACAAAGTCGATTAAGGTCTCTTTAATTTGGAGGCCTAAGTGGTTCAAAAAAAAGAAAAGGTCCCATTGAGGTCTATTAATCATTTAAACTGGAAAACCCCATCTTCGAGGAGCACTGTTCTCTCGAAGATGGGAAACAAACAACCGTCTAACCTAAAATTTTCCAGAACAGCTCGATGATAGGGCCCAAAGGGAACTCGAGGTATTCGTCCCACCAGAGCCATTCCAGAACACCTCGCTACAAGACGGATCACCGTCAGAAGGATTAATGAGCCTGGACGATTTTAAAGAAGCCGTTAAAAAGTTATTGAATATTGGTGCTATTTACCCTTGCCTTTATAAAAAGGGCAAAATGGTCTCGCTCTCCTTTTTAGTGGAGAAACCAGACGATTGATTGTATGAGGACGGAACATTTAAAATTAGAAGTTATTAGATGGGCACCGAAACTGGTTTCCCAAGGAGACTATATGGCTCATGTGGACCTTCAGAACCAAAATTTTTTGATTCCGATTCATGAGAAGAGCAGGAAACTTTGCAGGTTTCGTTTAGCGGAAGAATAATAGTAGTTTATCGCCTGCCATTTGGTTTGTCTGCAGCACCATTGATATTCACCAAGCTTTGATAGCCGTAGTAAACTTTCTACGTAAGAAGGATATCCTATCTGTGAATTACCTCGAGGAATTCTTTTGTTTTGTATTGGTCGTACCTATTTGTCATGCAGCCGAAAATATTCAATCAACAATAAACCTTCTCGAATCGCGCGATTGCATTATAAATAAAAAGTGTGGTGCACTTGCACCAACACTGCAGCACCATGAAAATCTTTCGACTCATCTGCCAGAACACATCTCCGGCCTCCAGTGTGGTTTTTAGAACAATGCACACTCCGCTCATCAGGCTTCGTCTTAAATACCTGTGATTGCCGCTATAAAACCACAAATCAGCGATCAGCACCTACTGTCAGCCACGTCACCATTGGTCAGCATCGGACCACTCTTTCAGTATAAAAAGGGCCGGTCGAACAGTAGCGAGACACATTCGCCTTTGACTTACTGCAGTCCACACGTACAGTCGGCACATCAAGCGGCGGCGACATCAAAGGATCACTGGAAAGGCGCTTCACCTTTAACCAGCCAAGATAGTCACACCTCAACCTCAACAATAGAGGCATCACTAAGAACACGGTTACAACCACAGCAACATCCTCACAAATTGGTGACCCCGACGTGATCAACGCCCCGGGAACAACGTGCATCACGGGGAGAACAGTGAGACAACAGTGGACAACGCCGTGTTCAAACGCAAAAAGGACTAAGATCTCCTTAAGGTGGCAACATTAACAGACGCCATCTCCTAAGCCAACTCCACACAGCAAATCAACGATATCGGAAACACGATGGAGAGGCTGGTCGCCGAACTCGCAAAACAGATGGGGGACATAACTGCCATATTACGGCAGCAAATGATGACAGCGATCGCGGGATTACGAACCGAGATCGCCGAGGTCAGGCGCGACAGCACGCCGAGAAAAACAGACAGGAACCGCACACGCAATCGCGACCTTTCAAAACCGCAGTCGCAGTCAAAGATCGTTAACCACACCTGGCGCTGGTATCACTGGAGATTCGGCGCAGAAGCACAAAAATGTACAACCGGATGCACGTACCACGCGGGAAACGCAGGGGGCAGTCGGTAATGGCGGTTGCCGACACCTGCCCTGCAAAAGAAAAGTAGATTAATCCCTAGTAGGACTTGTCAGTTCTTGGACTTCATTATAAATTCGGAATATGTAACCCTGGAATTGCCAGAGATTAAGAGAACAAAAGTTTTAAGAATGATCGAAACCTTTAGCGGCATACAAAGGTGCAAAATAAGGGTTTTAGTCCAGTTTATAGGTAATCTAATAGCGACGTACCCCGCTATTACACATGGTTGGCTTTATACTAAGCGACTCGAGAGGGAAAAATGCCTAGCCTTACTTCTTAATGACGACAATTACGAAGCAAATATGAAATTGCCAGAACATCTACAGGAAGATTGCTTATGGTGGAAGCAAAATGTAGCGTCATCAGTCAACAGGCTTAAAGTATACCATTATCAGAAAGTTACCTATTTGGATGCCCCTCAGTCAGGTTGGGGTGCCTGGTAGAAGGCAATGGAGCCCACGCTTTGTGGTCAGCAAAAGAAAGGAGCTGTCTATTAAATTATTCAGAACTCCTGGCCGTGTGTTTGGCAGTAAAAACTTTCGCAAATGATCTTCACGACTGCGATGTTCTCTTTAGAGTGGAGAATACAACGGTAATATCGTACGTAAATCGTATGGGTGGAATTCAGTATCCTCGCTTAAATACCTGGTTAGGAAAATCTGGCGATGGTGCGAGTCCAAATTTATTTAGACCCATGCGTCGTACATCTCATCAAATGAGAATGTGGAAGCGGACCCTCAATCGAGGTTGTACAACATCGACACAGGATGGGAATTAGGTGGATAGACTTACCAGAGCATAATCAGAAAACTGGGAGCTCTTGAAATAGAATTGTTCGCGTCTGAAGCCAACGGAAAATGTCGTGTCTTCTGATTATGGTTTAAAGATCCTGAAAGCTCCTTTGTAAACGCTTGTACAATTATTTGGAGTCGAAAATCCTTTTACGACTGTAGGAATTGACTGGGGTGGGTGATGACTGCCTTCAGTAAAAAGCCCTCTTTTCGTCGGAAGTATATATATATTTGCAATGACACTCTGTCGCAATTCGCTTATTGTTCGTGGTCGCAGGTCGCAGTTTCTCGGTTGTCGCGGTCGTGGTTGTCACAAGACTATCTCGCCGGTGCCGCTCTCGAGCGGTCCTCACTTCCGCAGTATCGCATTTGTTTGTCTCTCATCCAGTCTCACTCGCACCCATTCGACTCTCTCACACTCTCACCGTCTTGGTCCAGGCACGCTCGATCATGCACACGTCCGTACACACACATCCATACACGCATCCACGCACGCACTGCATGTCCCATACCACACGACTTTCCTCCATGTGTGCTAATACCTCGGGTTTTACAGAAAATGATTGCAGATAGGGCATGCGGTACTGTAGTCATCCCATACGGGACATCACAACATTGGTTCTCCATCTTTGATTGACTTCTTGTGGAAGAGCATTTGGTATTTGGATCGTCGAGGAATCTCTTACCTTTCCCTCACAGAACGCGACAACACCCTCTGGCCAACCAGCCGTCCTTGATGACCGGCAAATTATCAGGATGGCATTTACAAGAAAGAACCTCTCTCTTCCAATGACAGAAATATTGTTGGCGTTATTATCGGAGGGCACCTTAAAGCAATACTCAGGACCAATCAAGGCTTGGTGGCTGTTTTGTGCTAAGAAGAATCTTGATCCGTACAGTTCACAGAAATCGATTTGCTAGAGTTTCTTTCAACAATATTGAAGCAGAAGCATCGCACGGCTCCTTAAATTCAACAAGAGTAGCAATATCGCTGATAGCAAAAGAAAACTTATCTACAAGTTTAGTGATAAACAGGTATTTTAGAGGAGTGTATAGAAGCCGGCTTCCTAAACCGAAGTATGATAGAACATGGAACCCAAAAAGGGTCTTAGACTTTTGGAAAAGTTACATCTGGTTGAGTTTTTAAAGTTATCGGAGTTAACATATAAGCTAGTGACCTTGTTGGCATTAAGTACAGCTCATAGGATTCAGACACTATCGTTGATAAAAATGAGTAAGATTAAGAAATACAAGGAGGGTTTCGAGGTTGAGATAGAGGATGTTATCAAGACGTCTAAGAAAGGAGTAAAGCAACCGTTACTACTTCCGCCTTTCTTTAGAGAAAACCGCAGTTTGGCGTTGCATGATACGTTAGTGTAGATACATTAGTGTCACCGAACCTTTAAGAAGTGAATGTGATAATTTGTTGATTACCCTTAAAAAACCTGATAAGCGGGCTTCCAAACAGACCATCAGTAGATGGATAAAAATCGTCTTAACAAAAAGTGGCGTAAGTGATCATTTCACAGCGTATAGTACGTAGCACGCATCCACTTTGTCCGCTTTTAGGAAAGGGGTTGATATTAACGTCATAAAATCAACTGTGGGATGGTCGAAGTCGAAGTATTTGCCAGTTTCTATAACCGATCCTTAAGGACAAAAGAGAACGACCTGGCTGAATGCGTGTTTTCCTTAAAATAAATTCTAAAATTCTCATTACATATTATATATATGTACAAAAAAAATCAAGGTTATAGCGTCGTGCATTGTCCCCATTATACATAGAGCCGGTACCCTTCTAACGCAAAAATAATAAAATAATCAGCTGATATACTCTAAACATCTACGTATTGTAATACCGAGAACGAGACGTCATATAATTAAAGAATCAAATGAGCCCGCCGAAGACGGACGAATTTCAATCACAATTATATAGACGTCTCGCTCGAGAGTATTACAAACCCACCCAAGACTCTATTCATAAGGTTATTCTATTCCTTCCCTAAGGAAAAATGAACCCCACAGGTTTTTCTTTTTTGTATTTTATTATTGTAAGTTAGGAGACTTTGAAAAATATGACAATAGAGTGCGGGATGAGTAGAGAGGTAGGAATATCTCTCTCTTTTTTACTCTGAATGTGTGGCGACATTGTAGTGCAACTAGCGATACTACGTTTTGTCATACTCTCGAACGAGACGTCTATATAATTGTGATCGAACTTCGCCCGCCTTCGGCGGGCTCGTTTGATCCTTTAGTTTTCGGTTCGGACGCGTACTCTCGCCTCTCACCACTAAACTCTGCCCTCGAAGAGCGTCCCCGAAGTTTTTCAAGCGTTCTCGGCGAAATATGGGAGCACTATTGAGTTGATGATAAGGGATGGTAAAATCGAAAAAGAAGGGAGGATTTTTTGGTGACGTTTCTCGTCTAGGATCTACTCACAGACTCATCATTGCGGCTAATAATAACAGACAGACTCTACCCCCACGCTTTGGAACTATGGTTTGGAAGATTTGGTATATATAGTGATCTGGATGTGTTCCGACTGCTCACGAGAAGTTGTATTTACATGCGCCATCTTTCAGCATACATGCACTAATGAAAGGACTGTGGCTGGGCCGTTACACATACACCTTTCGACTTGATGAATATGATGCTTATTTTACATAAGTTATTCGCGGCGCGTACATATACTACCTATAACAGGTAAATCGGAGTGTATAATGATGTTTAACCCTTTCGCTTCGAGCGCTGCTTATAGGCGGTATCGACGATATGGTCTATGGGCACGTGCGCCGCATGTAAGCGGCGTCCACGCGACATCCACACGGCATCCAAATGATGCGTATACAAGTCCCATCTGTAGTCGGTGATCAATTCTTCGTTATAGCCAGGACATTTTCTGTTGATTTTATTGACAAATTAAATAAATCATTTCTTAACACGTTCACGCCGGGGCCGATTTTCATGTTTTTCGCTGTGAGGCGGCAGTCGAATTTATGCAGCGCTTCATTTGGTGGCGCACGATTGTTGCTTGTTTCAACTATTTAAATTTCAATTATTTAAGTTTTCAACTATACGGCAATTTTGTTCACTTACTAAACGAACTATATTTTTGATGGTGAGCGGCGTCTAAACAAATGTTCACGCCCGATGGGACAGTCGAGCGCGAGCCACCGGTGGTACACGCCGGCGTGAACGTGTTAATTCAAAAAAAGACAGATCAACTCTATATGGCTTTAGCCACAAGGAAACCGATCACATCATACTCTGTATGGCTTTGGTCACAAGGAAACCTATCTACACACATTATGGGTTTCAAAGCCAACGGGGTACATGTTTTTATATATTGGCAACAATTCGTTTTTACGTTGCGGATTCCTGCCCGAACATTTCACGCATAACAGGAATAATTGGAATTTTTAACAAACGTAGGATTTTTCCAATTTTTTGTAGATGTAAAATATTTCCCATAACAAAAACCATCGCCCAGTTCTGATTTTTCGAACACGTTCTGAATTTTAGATGTAAATATAGACTTGCACCCAGGTTTCTGTGCCATTTATTCTCCGCACATTTCAATGTTACATTACTCCATCCGTACTCATCTATACTTCTCAGGTCTCGCTCTCGATTATCCATATGTACTTCGAACATAACACTGTGTTTCCAACCAAACTCATTTCTCACATCGCACTGTGGTGCATTCGGCCAACACGGCATCCCTTCCACACACGGTCTATCCGGAGTTAGGAAGGCTTCGTGGGAGAAACAGAAGACTCGGCGTTGCTGCTTTGGTTATCGCGTGAAGGAACTGGACAGTTGGCGAGAAAAGACGAAACCACAGTATAGAGAGACCCACTAACGAGACTTCGTGTCGGCACTTTTGATGTTGGGGTATACCGAATCGGTGACCTTGAAAGGTAGCCGCCATATTCTTTGTGTAATACGGGAGTATTTCAACTGACTAAAATGAGCGTGTAAGAATTTCGATGAAAAAAAAACAGTGATACAACTATGAAAATGCTGTGAATACACATGAAAATCATTTTTTGATATAATGTAATATAAGAAATACAGTGTTTTAAAATTATAAGATTCACTCGTTGTCCGCTCGGTTCGCTTTCTAACGCCAGAATGACCGCTCGGGCGCAGCGTTTTGGGCCTTCGCGGGCCGCAGAATGTCCCTTATCGCCCAAGAACTACGTCATCTCCTTTGTACCGTATACAAAGGAGGCGCAAGACGCTTAGTCCTATCGCACAACGCGTTGCAACATGCGTAGGACAGGTAAAAGTGTCTCTGTTGCCATGCGCTTTTTCCTAAATTTCCTACATATGGCGATCCTGACACTTGTGTCTGTCCTCAGACAACGGTATTTGTGTAGGGCCTCTACTAACGCGTCCCGTGTTAGATTCCATCGGAAGGCAGCTTTCGAAGCTGCGTTCTTGCTGCATGTCATCGGTTAACGCGTGCAAGCGTTAGGCTCCACTGGAGAGCAGCTTCCCAAGCTGCATGGCTCCTCCACCTTGTCGGCCAACGCGCCTAAGCGTTAGACTCCGTTGGCAGCTACCTTGAGTGAGCTCTACTCTTATATTTTTCCTAGAACCAATAATCAAATTTGTATTTCGGTCGTTCTTACCCCAATACAACTGCAGACCACTCGTCATGAACGGCGTCATACTTGTGCCTTCCCAACAAAACCGCAGGTAATAAGCCGTAGTCCCACCTACGCACTTATACCGCTCTGAAACAGCCGCAGGTCACGAGTCATGAACAGCGTCATACTCGCGCCGCTCTAATAAAACCGCAGGTAATAAGCCGTAGTCCCACCTACGCATTTATACCGCTCTGAAACAGCCGCAGGTCACGAGTCATGAACAGCGTCATCCTCGCGCCGCTCTAATCAAACCACGGTAATAATCCGTAGTCCTTACCTCTGTGACGTTATGGGACACCCTAGTCCTCGGTTTGAACCCAGATCCAATGTTTCAAGTGATTAGCTGCTAGTACCGTGCGTGCCGACTTCTGCCCCTCGCGCAGATCCTCTATCAAGTATCGGTCGTTAGGCAGCACTCTTATTATCCTAAACGGACCCTTATACTTCGGGTTCAGCTTTCGACTCGACCCCGTTGCAGGATCGCTCGTAATTTGGGCCATGACAAGTCCGTCTTCCTCGTACTGCACGGCTCCTCGTCGCCCCGCATCATAACGTTCCTTTTGCTGCCTCTGTTGTTCCGCAATCTGCTCTGCTACTTGTTTCAAATGACCCTACATGATCGATATGGAGCGTGTGGAACGGTACTGGTTCCTTATGTATCGGGTTCAGATGACACCGCGAACCAGTAATTTGTTTGCATACGCCGCAACATCTTGTCTAGACTTAGATGGCTCGCATCATCGTGGCATAAGCGGCAAATCTGCATCCTTGCTAGTCTTGGTACAACCCATCACTCAGTGCCATCTTCTAAACGCCGATATACCTTCCCTCCTTTCAATCGATACTGTTGGAAGTATTGCTTCGTGTCCGCCGCGCATTGTCCGTTTGCCAGCACGCTTCGGACCCGGCAGAGTTGGTCGTCCTGCATTTGAGCGGCCACTATCCAGTCGGCCTCTGTCAAGTCACATTGGTAACATACTACGCCGACTATTGGGTTCCGGCTAAGAGCGTCCGCATGTGCCATCTTACTGCCCGCCCGGTACTCCACCTCAAAGTCGAACTCTTGGATCTCCAGCCATCAGCGACCGATTCGTGGTAACAGATCCCGCTTAGAAAAGGTGGTGCGTAGCGCATTACAGTCCGTTACTAGTTTGAAGTTTCTGCCATTGCTTCCATTCAAAACGACTGCCATTGCTTCCAATTCATACGAATGGTAGTGTCGTTGATCCGCGGTGGTTTGTTTGCTAAAGTACGCTACCACCCGCTTCTCTCCGTCAGTACTTTGCTGCAACAAGACTGCACCTACACCCAACGAGCTAGCATCCGTGTGCCGCTCCGTCTCCTTTAGCGGGTCAAACACCGCTAAAATCGGTCTGGATGTCAGTATCTTTTTGACGTCGTCAAAGGCGCGCTGTTGAACCATTGTCCACTGCCAACGCACGTCTTTGCGTGTCAGTTTTGTTAGAGGCTCTACAACGGTGGCGTAATTCCGTACAAACTTTCTGAAATAGCCGGACAATCCCAGAAACTGTCGTACCTGTTTCACGTTTTGTGGCGCCGGCATGTGTATTACCGCTTGTATTTTGCGTACGCCGGGCCGTATCCCCTCAGCATTTATTTCTCGCTCCAAGAACTCTATTCTGGTCCTTTCCCATAACGGCATAGGCGTCCTTTACAAACGGACACTTGTCCTGCTTGTGCCCCGTCCGCTTGCATCGGAAACATTCCTGCCGGGTTCTCTTGCAGTCCCGTGCCGGATGACCTGGCAAGCCGCAGTTAAAGCACTTGCCATCGTTCGCTGATTTATTGGAGACGGTCCCGTGCCTCTCCCTCTGTCCGAACGTCGTCTTTCCCCCGCCCGCAGCATGTGTTCGCATGTGCCTTGTTCCGGATGGCCCGGCTTCAGTCTTTGCAATCGGCATATTTCCCAGGCTGTTGAGGTACGCATACAGGGTGTTCGGGTCCGTGTGGCGGGCAGATCGAACGGTCAGTGCGATCCCTTCGTCCGTGATTCCGCCAATCACTGCATCAACCATATATTCATCGGGCATTTGGACATTTAAAGCTCGAAGTTTGGTCAGCTTGTGAAAACAATAATCCCCTAACTTCTGCTCCGGTATGGTCCTATCCGTCGCTGCTTCCAGTAGTAGGGTTGCGAAAGGCACGGCGCGATGAAATTGACTTATAATCAGCCCTTTCATCTCTTTCCATGTCAAATCGTAGTGATGTTGCCCGTCGTACCACGCGCGAGCATTTCCTTTTAATCGGTTGGCGATGAGACGCATAATGTCGTCGTCATCCCAACGATACCTTTGTGCCAGATGGTCGATCCGTCTTGCCCAGTCCTCGACGGTCACGCAGTCCTTCCCTGGATCGAATTCCGGGATCAACGAATCGTCGTTCGCCCTGATGACCGTAGAGCTCGGTACTCGGCGCAGACGTTTTATTTCTGCCTTCAGTAGTTTTAATTCTGTGCGTACATCGCCTTCATCCGAGGATGAGCTTCGCGAACGACGTCTACGACGGTGTCGATCGCTCGGCGACGGCAAGCGATTTTCGCTTGACCTTGAGTCGCGGTCACTCTCTCGACAGTCGCGGTCACTCTCTCGACAGTCGCGACCACTATCACGACGGTCGTGGTCAGTCTCACGACGGTCGCGATCACTCCCGCGACGCTCGCGATCATTCTCACCACGCTCACGCCTACTCTCACGACGGTCGCGACGTTTGCCCATCGTTCACTGTCGTACATACCCACAATTCCGCTTGTGAACTTGGGTAATCCCACTTCTGAATTCTAAGAAATACAGTGTTTTAAAATGATAAGATTCACTCGTTGTCCGCTCGGTTCGCTTTCTAACGCCAGAATGACCGCTCGGGCGCAGCGTTTTGGGCCTTCGCGGGTCGCAGAATGTCCCTTATCGCCCAAGAACTACGTCATCTCCTTTGTACCGTATACAAAGGAGGCGCAAGACGCTTAGTCCTATCGCACAACGCGTTGCAACATGCGTAGGACAGGTAAAAGTGTCTCTGTTGCCATGCGCTTTTTCCTAAATTTCCTACAGTAAAAAATTAATAATATTTTTATTTATTAAATACAATAAATAAAAAATATTAAATTAACGCAATTAATGAAAACTATAATCGCACTAGGTAATACGTGCGTAATTATTTCTAAGAAAAATACTGTTTGACTGTCATTATATTGTGACGTCTCGTTCTCAATGATAACAGGTAGTAGTGTCAGCTATGCTCAAATCCACAACGTTTAGAGTATTTCAATTTTTTAGCGTCGTCGGTCTTCCTAGCAACGTATGGCCTAGTAACACCTCATATTGTTTTGTTGTGCTAAACGATTCACACGTAAAGAGTAAATCTGCGCAAGGATTTATTAATATAATTTATCGATATAAATTATTTAACAAACTGGGAAAGGAAAAGAACAGAAAGCGCTCTCGGTCACATTCTAAGGAAAGCGCGATACAGGAAAACTGAAGAGAAATTGCAAAAAATGCAAACGCAGTTAGATAATCTTACTAATCTTCTAACGCAGTTTGTTAATCAACGAGATGAGAAAGCATTGGAAGGAAAAGATGAAGAATGTTATGTGGTATCTCAACAAATCTCAGGTAAAAATTATTTTTTCATACATCCTCATCTGTACTTTTCATATGAAAGGCAGATTGCTTATTCTACACGAATAATGCACGTCCAACAAGGATAATAATATTTTTCTTTTCTACATCCTTATCTGTACTTTCCACACGAAAGGCAGATTGCTTGTTCCACACGAATAATACACGTCCAACAAGGACAATAATATTTTTCTTTTCTACATCCTTATCTGTACTTTCCACACGAAAGGCAGATTGCTTGTTCCACACGAATAATACACGTCCAACAAGGACAATAACGACAAAAAGTCAACGAACAAAGTTCAACAGGCTCCACACGAGTACTGATATTGAAATTAATAGTTCCATACGAACAATGTTCAACAGGCTCCACACGAGTACTGATATTGAAATAATTAGTTCCTTACGAGAAAAAAAAAAAAAAAAAATCATGCATTTTTCAGAGGTTGATTCTAACAAAGAAAATTAGGTTTTGAATGAAACAGAAGTGCCTATAAGCCTCATTGACAAACGCGATCGTCAGTCAAACTCCCATACGGAGAATGAAATGAAAATAAGACTGACAAACCTAAAGGTTTTCTCTTCTTTAAAAAAGGCTTAACAAAGAAATATCCACGTAAAGGCGAGTTATATTCAGAATCTCCCAAAATTTAATTTAGAGATCTTAGCCGCACTAACTGAGATTGCGAAAGACTTCAGCATTTTGTAGAAAATCAGGAATGTGTGGGAACAGCAATCATATCTCTTGGTGCTCCTATGCCTCTGCTTCTTGATAATCCTGAGGAAGGTGTTGACCAAATGAAGTTTTTAGAATACTTATGCGACACTGGAAAACT
Organism: Cryptocheilus praepositus; assembly: GCA_033815515.1. Taxonomy (NCBI): domain Eukaryota; kingdom Metazoa; phylum Arthropoda; class Insecta; order Hymenoptera; family Pompilidae; genus Cryptocheilus; species Cryptocheilus praepositus. The sequence continues at coordinate 59,260 of JAWWQZ010000288.1, forward strand.
GCTATCAGAGGTATTCTATCAACAGTCCATCGCTAGAAAGTCTTTCATCACACCTGTGATGAAGAAAAGTGTTAAAACCCTGGTTGAGTCATTACACTCGGACGAATGATTATATGGACAAAACTTGGCTACATAAATGAAGGAAGCAAAGACCATTGAAAGGGCCTGTCAAAACCTTAAAGCTCAAGGCAGACGGGCAGTTATCCGAAAAAACAATTTGTTCGCTTCAAGCAGAGGCCACGGTATCGATCGAGCCTGATGAATCGGGAAAAGAATCGACCGATGAAAGATGCAGCGAAAAAATAGATAAGGTAGGCGATCTTGCAGGAAGATTAGGTTCTTTTATAGACGGGTGGAGAAAACTAACGGCAGTTTGTTACGTATTAAACTGTATAAGTGGATACGTAATTCCGTTTAAAGAAACCCCAATACAATATAAATCCTTTGAGCAGCAAATATGGCAAAAAGAGGGAATCGAGCAAATGGATTTAGAGATTTCGAAACTTTTAACGAAAAAGTCTATAGAGAAATGTGAAGAATGCAAAGATGGGTTTACCTCTCTAATTTTTCTAGTGCAGAAACCCGATGGGTCATACAGGTTTATATAAAATCTAAAAAAGTTAAAAATAAATTTATTAAACCTCCTCATTTCAAAATGAGGATATTACATCGGCAAAAGTCTTTTGACTCCTAATGCATTTATGTCTTCTATTGACCTCGAGGATGCCTATTTTTTAGTTCCAGTTCATAAGTCAAGTAGAAAATATTTACAATTTACTTTTAAAGGTCAAGTATATCAATTCAGATGCCTTCCGTTTGGTTTATATACAAGTCCGTAGATCTTCATAAAGGTTATGAAACCGGTGATAACTGCATTGAGGGCTACAGGTTTATGTCAACAATTTATTTAGATGATATGTTATATATTGGGAAACAATCGAAGGATTGCAAAGAAAATGTACTGAATCAAAATATTTTTTAGAAAAGTTGGGCGTTATTATAAATAAAAAAATGAGTAGTTTAATCCCATCTGAAAACTGCAAATTTCTAAGATTTGTAATTAACTGAGTTGATTATACAATTGAATTAAATGGAAAAAAGAAAAATCAAATAAAAAGATTGATAACAAAATTGAAGGTAGAGAATGAATGTAAAATTAGGGAATTTGCACCCTTAGTAGGAGTCTTGAACGGAACCTGCCCTGCAGTGGAATATGGTCTAGTGTACTGCAAAAAATTGGGGAGAGAAATATTTGTTGCATTAGTTATAAATGATTGAGATTACGAAGCCAAAATGTCGGTGCCAAATAGGGAAAAATCTAGTTAAAACAAAATATGCGCTTGAAATATTCTCTGACGCATCCCTAATAGACTGGGGTTGTCATTGTAACAGAAAATCAGCAAATGGTTGGTGAAATAAGAGAGAGAGAAAACGTCATATAAATGACTTTGGTGCTCTTAGCAGCATTTATGGCTCTCAAATGTTTCTCAGCGCATATGCATAATTGCGAAATCCTCTTAAGATTCGATAACACTACCGCAATTGCGTACGTGAATAGAACTGGAGAAATCCAGCTCCCAATTCTTAATGAATTAGCCAGACAAATTTGGATGTGGTGTGAAAAGCGTAGGATATGGATTCATGCGTCTAATATTGCTTCAAACCTAATGTACTTGCAGACATTGCTTCGAGATTCACAAATATTGATACAGAGTGGGAGCTGTCAGTCAAAGCGTTTGACCAAATTAACGAAAAGTTTGGTCTTTTTAGTATTGACCTATTTGCCAAACTCTCAAATTAAAAAGTTAACAGATTTTGTTCACAGTTTCCAAATCCAAATGTATTTAGAGTCGATGCGTTTACCATCTTATGGAAAAATGAAAAACCATATGCTTTTCCCTCATTTGCGTTAATTTTACCAACTTTAAGAAAATTCATTACGGATAAAACTGAGGGGGTCATTGTGGTACCACAGTGGACAGGTCAATCCTGGTAATCCTTATTTACTATGCTGCTCAGAGGAACTCCGATAATTTTTAAACCAAGAAAAAAAACCTAGTATTGTCTCCTTATAAGAAAGAATTGCACCCATTGACAAAGATGCTTCCGCTGGTGGATTCAGTACGAATGTTCTTTAAAGCAATGGTGGTTTTTTATAAAGAAGAAAAATTATGATTTATTTAACACTGATACTTTTAAAATAATAGAATTTCTTACGGAACGTTTTTCATAATGGTACCAAATATGGTACGTTGAACTCGGATAGAGCAGCAATTGCGCTAATTACATCAAGGAAATTTTCAGAAGATAAATTAATATCCCGTTTTATGCGCGGCGTTTTTAAGAAACGTCCTTCAAGGGCAAAGTATTCAAGTACGAGTGATATTGATCTGGTTTTTTGATTCTATAGATAAGATATCTGCAATAAGTAAACTCAAATTTAAGGATCTGGCAGAAAAAAACTGTTACTCTGATGTTATTGGTCACAATTCAACGGTTACAAACAATGGCATTAATTAATGTAGAACCATAAAAGTGAGAAGGAAAGAAAAAATTGATGTGTAGCAGAAACTGTATTGCAATATGTAGAACATACAGAAGAACTCAGAAGAAAACATGAAAATCTCTTTGTTTCTACAGTAAAACTGTACAAACCAGTTACTGCACAGACTCTGGCTCACTGGGTAAAATCGCTTTTAGGAAAGCAGGTATCGACACGAATAATTTTGTAGCCTATAGTAAAAAACACACGGCAATTTCCAGGGCAGTTCACAAAGGTGTAGATATTGACACAATTAGGAAAACAAAAGGTTGGTCAAAAGGTCAAAAAACTTTACTAAATTCTATAACAGGCCAATATCACAACGCAAAAATGAAACATTTGCTTTTTCTATCCTTAAAAATTAATAAATATGTTGCTGTAAGTTTCTATTTTAAATAATGGTGTTTAGATAAAAATTGAAGCACAATCCCTGAACATCTACCTGTTGTCATTGAGAACGAGACGTCACAATATAATCGTGCGATCAAACGAGCTCGCCGAAGGCGAGCGAAGTTCGATCGTGATTATATGTAGACGTCTCGTTCGAAGATGATTAACCTCCCTAAAAAAAAAAAAAAAAAAAAATAATGTACTCCAATTTCTGCCCGTAATCATCATCTTCGGTGTTAAATTTTTATCAAAAAATAAATAAAAATAAATCCAAAAAAAACAACTCTAAACGATATGAGGTGTTACTAGGCCATACGTTGCTAGGAAGACCGACGACGCTAAAAAATTGAAATACTCTAAACGTTGTGGATTTGAGCATAGCTGACACTACTACCTGTTATCATCTTCGAACGAGACGTCTACATATAATCACGATTGAAATTCGCTCGCCTCCGGCGAGCTCGTTTGATCGCGCACGTATATTCTACAATAAATGGTTTCACAATGTGAGAGTATGGCAATAAAGTAGAACGAGTAGTTTCGGCGCGGTATAGATTTCTGTCAGGGACAGCGCATCGGGATAAAGGGCCGGTTGTGATGTTTAACGCATTGCTTAGTTATCGAGATCAAGGTGAGCAGTTCGGTATAGTTGAATAGAAGAAAGCTTAATGTGATGTAAGCATGCGTTTGCCAATGCCCCTTGTGCTGTTTGACTTGTAGTAAGGAATATTCGCTGTATTAACTCTAATTAAATTCTACTTGTATTCAGATATGGGAACTCTATGTATAATAATAATGGGACTCTAGTAATAGGATATGAATAATGAAATAGAGAAATAAAAATGGATAAGAAAGAAAAGCTAATGTGCATCGCGGATCGTTGGACGTGACATACGTAAAAATATTATTCCTGTAAAGTGGGATGTGTACAGATTACATTAAAAACAACAATGAGCCCTGTTTCGATTTACCTATTATTTGATTAACAACGACGAATTAATCGATAGATATACCATAATCACTCTGATTTTTTTTTCATAAATACGTCGATTGCATTCGGTACAGTGATGTGATTTTGAGAAAGTTTGGACGAATGTATGGAGGAGAGAGAATGGTCGGTACATGATCGTTTGCGATTCACAACTGTTGATTGTGTTACTATCTGAAGCCAAACAACTGTCCGGTGGTCAACCGCGTTAGGGTGCGTGCGAGTCGGTATAGTGCTATGAGGTAACTGAGTATCGGCCGTGTTCTATGGAGGTCGTTTATTTTTCTTGACAAAATATGTACATGATGATCGTTTCGTAACAGTATAGAGAGACCCAGTAACGACACTCAAGCCTTTTCGGTGAGAAACTTTTTCCTCGCGAATGCGCGATTTTCTACTTCCCTCAAAATGGGGTATTATTTACATCGCGGGGTTCGTTGGCAGTTGTATCAAGCTGCATGCAAGTGCAAAAGAGGTTAGACGTATACACACCTCAGTTTTATGTATAAAAGACGCAATTTAAGCATTTACTATAGTAATATTGATGTTTTAGATTGACGTACTAATGATATTTTTGTTGAAAGAACGCTTTTGTAGATAAACGAGAGGTGCGAATATAGATTAATAGGTTTATCGGAAATACGAGGGCAGTCCGATAAGTACTTAGCCTACAAAAGAAAAACGAAAATTTTGGAAAATCGACGATTTATTTTTCAACATAATCTCCTTTTAACTCGATACACTTGATCCAGCGATGCTCCAACTTCTTCAATCCGTCTGAAAAATACGTTTTCTGGAGATCTGCAAAGTAGGCCTCCGTGGCGGTGATAACCTCCTCATTCGACTCAAATTTCTGCCCAGCGAGTGACTTTTTCAAGTTTGGGAAGAAAAAGAAGTCATACGGGGCCAAATCTGGAGAATACGGTGGATGGGGCCGCTGTTCGTAGCCTAATTCAACGAATTTGGCTGTAGCGACGGCAGAGGTGTGAGCCGGTGCGTTATCGTGGTGAAAGAGCACTTTTTTCTTCGCCAAATGGGGCCTTTTTTTCCTTAATTCGGCGTCGAATCGGCTCAATAATTCGGCATAGTACAGCCCCGTGACTGTTTTGCACTTCTCCAGGTAGTCTATGTAGTTGACACCTTGTGAATGCCAGAAAACGGTGGCCATCACCTTTTCGGCCGATAGGACAGTCTTCGCCTTCTTCGGAGCACATTCGCCGGGCGCAGTCCACTGTTTCGACTGTTCCTTGGTCTCTGGTGTGTACCAGTGGATTCACGTTTTGTCGACAGTCACAAAACGACGTAGAAACTTTTTCGGATTCCGCTTAAACAGTGTCAAACACTGCTCCGAAGTGGTCTCACGGATGCGCTTGTTATCCGGAGTGAGCAATCGCGGCACCCATCGAGCAGAAAGCTTTCTCAAGCCCAATATTTCATGCAGGATATGCCCAGATTTCATCGCTGGATCAGGTGTATCGAGTTAAAAGGAGACTATGTTGAAAAATAAATCGTCAATTTTCCAAAATTTTCGTTTTTCTTTTGTAGGCTAAGTACTTCTCGGACTGCCCTCGTACATGAAAGGGTCATAAAAAAAAATTACAATTTATTACATGTGATATTGTTTTCTTTCTCCCCTTCGCGCGTATACATAAATTATTTTAACGTAAATCATCATGTATAATTGTGCGATCAAACGAGCTCGCCGAAGGCGAGCGAAGTTCGATCGTGATTATATGTAGACGTCTCGTTCGAAGATGATAACAGGTAGATGTTCAGAGATTGTGCTTCAATTTTTATCTAAACACCATTATTTAAAATAGAAACGTGCAGCAACATATTTATTCATTTTTAAGGATAGAAAAAACAAATGTTTCATTTTTGCATTTTGATATTGGCCTGTTATTGAATTTAGTAAAGGTTTTTGACCTTTTGACCAACCTTTTGTTTTCCTAACAGTGTCAATATCTACACCTTTGTGAACTGCTTTGGAAATTGCCGCGTGTTTCTTACTATAGGCTACAAAATTATTCGTGTCGATACCTGCTTTCCTAAAAGCGATTTTACCCAGTGAGCCAGAGTCTGTGCAGTAACTGGTTTGTACAGTTTTACTGTAGAAACAAAGAGATTTTCATGTTTTCTTCTGAGTTCTTTTGTATGCTCTACATATTGCAATACAGTTTCTGCTACACATCAATTTTTTGTTTCCTTCTTACTTTTATGTTTCTATATTAATTAATGCCATTGTTTGTAACCGTTGAATTGTGACCAATAGTATCAGAGTAACAGTTTTTTCTGCCAGATCCTTAAATTTAAGTTTACTTATTGCAGATATCTTATCTACAGGATCAAAAGACCAGATCAATATCACTCGTACTTGAATACATTGCCCTTGAAGGACGTTTCTTAAAAACGCCGCGCATAAAACGGGGTATTAATTTATCTTCTGAAAATTTCCCTGATGTAATTAGCGCAATTGCTGCTCTATCCGAGTTCAGCGTACCATATTTGGTACCATTATGAAAACGTTCCGTAAGAAATTCTATTATTTTAAAAGTATCAGTGTTGAATAAATCATAATTTTTCTTCTTTATAAAAAACCACCATTGCTTTAAAGAACATTCGTACTGTTCCCACCAGTGAAAGAATCTTTGTGAATGGGTGCTATTCTTTCTTACAAGGAGACAATAACAGATTTTTTCTTGGTTTAAAAATGATCGGAGTTCCTCTGAGCAGCATAGTAAATAAGGGATACCAGGGTTGACCTGCCCACTGTAGTACCACAATGACCCCCTCAGTTGTATCCGTAATGAATTTTCTTAAAGTTGGTAAAAATTAACACAAATAAGGGAAAAGCATACGGTTTTTCATTTTTCCATAAGATGGTAAATACATCGACTCTAAATACATTTGGATTTGGAAATTGTGAACAAAATCTGTTAACTTTTTAATTTGAGAGTGTGGCAAATAGGTCAATACTAAAAAGACCAAACTTTTCGTTAATTTGGTCAAACGCTTTGACTGACAGCTCCCACTCTGTATCGATATTTGTGAATCTCGAAGCAATGTCTGCAAGTACATTAGGTTTGAAGCAATATTAGATGCATGAATCCATATCCTAGGCTTTTCACACCACATCCAAATTTGTCTGGCTAATTCATTAAGAATTGGGAGCTGGATTCCTCCAGTTTTATTCACGTACGCAATTGCGGTAGTGTTATCCAATCTTAAGAGGATTTCGCAATTATGCATATGCGCTGAGAAACATTTGAGAGCCATAAATGCTGCTAAGAGCACCAAGTCATTTATATGACGTTTTCTCTCTCTCTCATTTCACCAACCATTTGCTGATTTTCGGTTACAATGACAACCCCAGCCTGTTAGGGATGCGTCAGAGAATATTTCAAGCACATATTTTGTTTTAATTAGATGTTTCCCTATTTGGCACCTTCATTTTGGCTTCGTAATCTCAATCATTTATAACTAATGCAACAATTTTTCTCTCTCCAATTTTTTGCAGTACACTAGACCATATTCCACTACAGGGCAGGCTGCGTTCAAGACTCCTACTAAGGGTGCAAATTCCCTAATTTTACATTCATTTTCTACCTTCAATTTTGTTATCAATCTTTTTATTTGATTTTTCTTATTTCCATTTAATTCAATTGTATAATCCACTGAGTTAATTACAAATCCTAGAAATTTGCAGTTTTGAGATGGGATTAAACTACTCTTTTCTTTATTTATAATAAAGCCCAACTTTTCTAAAAAATATTTTGATTCAGTACATTTTCTTTGCAATCCTTCGATTCTTTCCCAATATATACCATATCATCTAAATAAATGTAAATATTTTCTACTTGACTTATGAACTGGAACTAAAAAATAGGCGTCCTTGAGGTCAATAGAAGACATAAATGCATTAGGAGTCAAAAGACTTTTGCCGATGTAATATCCTCCATTTTGAAATGAGGAGGTTTAATGAATTTATTTAACTTTTTTAAATTTGATATAAACCTATATGAACCATCGGGTTTATGCACTAGAAAAATTGGAGAGATAAACCCATCTTTGCATTCTTCACATTTCTCTATAGCCTTTTTCGTTAAAAGTTTCTAAATCTCTAAATCCATTTGCTCGATTCCCCCTTTTTGCCATATTTGCTGCTCAAAGGATTTATATTGTATTGGGGTTTCTTTAAACGGAATTACGTATCCACTTATACAGTTTAATACGTAACAAACTGCCGTTAGTTTTCTCCACCCGCCTATAAAAGAACTTAATCTTCCTGCAAGATCGCCTACCTTATCTATTTTTTCGCTGCATCTTTCATCGGTCGATTCTTTTCCCGATTCATCAGGCTCGATCGATACTGTGGCCTCTGCTTGAAGCGAACAAATTGTTTTTTCGGATAACTGCCCGTCTGCCTTGAGCTTTAAGGTTTTGACAGGCTCTTTCAATAGTCTTTGCTTCCTTTATTCGTGTAGCCAAGTTTTGTCCATATAACCATTCGTCCGAGTGTAATGACTTAACCAGGGTTTTAACACTTTTCGTCATCACAGGTGTGATGAAAGACTTTCTAGCGATGGACTGTTGATAAAATACCTCTGATAGCAGTTTTCCAGTGTCGCATAAGTATTCTAAAAACTTCATTTGGTCAACACCTTCCTCAGGATTATCAAGAAGCAGAGGCATAGGAGCACCAAGAGATATGATTGCTGTTCCCACACACATTTTCTACAAAATGCTGAAGTCTTTCGCAATCTCAGTTAGTGCGGCTAAGATCTCAATTAAATTTTGGGAGATTCTGAATATAACTCGCCTTTACGTGGATATTTCTTTGTTAAGCCTTTTTTAAAGAAGAGAAAACCTTTAGGTTTGTCAGTCTTATTTTCATTTCATTCTCCGTATGGGAGTTTGACTGACGATCGCGTTTGTCAATGAGGCTGATAGGCACTTCTGTTTCATTCAAAACCTCATTTCCTTTGTTAGAATCAACCTCTGAAAAATGCATTTTTTTTTTTTTTTCTTTTCGTAAGGAGCTAATTATTTCAATATCAGTACTCGTGTGGAGCCTGTTGAACATTGTTCGTATGGAACTATTTGTTTCAATATCAGTACTCGTGTGGAGCCTGTTGAACATTGTTCGTATGGAACTATTAATTTCAATATCAATACTCATGTGGAGCCTGTTGAACTTTGTTCGTTGACTTTTTGTCGTTATTGTCCTTGTTGGACGTGCATTATTCGTGTGGAATAAGCAATCTGCCTTTTATATGGAAAGTACAGATGAAGATGTAGGAAAAATAATTTTTACCTGAGATTTGTTGAGATACCACATAACATTCTTCATCTTTTCCTTCCAATGCTTTCTCATCTCATTGATTAACAAACTGCGTGAGAAGATTAGTAAGGTTATCTAACTGCGTTTGCATTTTTTGCAATTTCTCCTCAGTTTTCCTGTTCACGCTTCCCTTAGAATGTGATCGAGAGCGCTTTCTTTTCTTTTCCTTTCCCAGTTTGTTAAATAATTTATATTGATAAATTATATTAATAAATCCTTGCGCAAATTTACTCTTTACGTGTGAATCGTTCAGCACAACAAAACAATATGAGGTGTTACTAGGCCATACGTTGCTAGGAAGACCGACGACGCTAAAAAATTGAAATACTCTAAACATTGTGGATTTGAGCATAGCTGACACTACTACCTGTTATCATTGAGAACGAGACGTCACAATATAATTGTTTTTGGCTTATACTACATTCGTTATTCCACAACTCCTACACGCCCTTTGCACTGTGCGAACGCCAATTATAAAAGACTACCCATGTTCTCCGTGTAGTATCCTAGGTGCGCTTTTCATGCAGCCCGCTCTATACTGAGAAGGGGCTACGAAACCACGTTAACCCAGGCACAATCCAAAGGACTAGGGGCTGGCGGTTACTGTCATTAGGAGGAGCAATCAATCTTGCGTGGTTTCGTTGAATCAAAGCGTATTAGGTTCAACTCATATCATTCCATTTTTCCTGCTTTGCGTACACACCCTATCTGTCTATTCTTAATCCTCCCTCTTTCTTTCATCGGTGCATTCGTCCTCAGGGTCACAAATTGCTCTACAATCCTTGCTCTCATGTCCCAGGCTATACTCGGGGTAACCAGAGTAGTCGAAAACCGAGAACTTTAAGATTACTACCGAAGGGCGTAACTAAATAGGGCCCCCACTGTACGCGCGATATTGTGATATCCTCAGGACGTAACACGTAATAGATTAGTTCCGTAAACATTGCTTGTCGATAAGTATAAATCGCAAACACATTTTTGACAGTTCTAAATTACATAAATGGACCCATTAATTCGAACAACAACATTAACAAGGAATAGTATTTGGAGATTTGCTAGTTTCAATTTTTTGGAACGGCTCGTAATTTTACATATTACGCAACAAATGCTATGTATTGTCATATAAAAATGTTCTCTCACTTTTATTTATACGATGTGTTGTAAATGTAAGACAACACGTATTACAGATGCTGTAGTATCGCGATATGAATTGGCAACATCCGATTGTGTGCGCGGGCTCGCGTGCGTGTGTGTGTGCAGGTGCGATCACGCGTTTGGAAGATTCTAAATTAAGTTGGTTGCTAGGGAAGTAAATAAGATGAACTTCTTATTTGTAAGAAAAAGAGCGAGAGCTTCCTTGAGAGGCAGTCGCCACGAGACCATCACGAGGACACGATCACGGGAAAACGATTCGACACACGCGAAAGATCTTACATTGTATTCTTGTTCATTTCATTTTAACCCTTTGCGGACGAGCGACGCATGTGTGCGTTCAGCATAAGATATTCCTCTAACCGATGAAGGCATACTTATGTTCGGCGAAAACACCTGATAAAGCCGAGATATAAATATGCGTTCGAGAAAAATAAGTAATAGAGCCGAGGCGGGCATGTATGTATGTATTTTACAAATGGCATGTGTTAAACGAGAGTTGGTAATTTTGATGGGTGTCATCGGCTTCGAATCGCTCCGTCCGCAAAGGGTTAATAAACATCTATTGTATCACAAAATTCCCACAATACCATATTGGAATAACTTGTAGAGTATTTTCATTGTCAAGCATCAGTTAAAGAGGGATGTTTTGCTGAAGGAGTAAAGAACACTTTTCCCCATTGGATTATTTAATATTTAGAAATGGTGACATGTGCTTAACCATGAAGAGATTAAATACGAAATGTTTATAGAAAACTGTTACATAACTTATTTCAGTTTTTCTAAATAAAACGGTATTGT